>VRLP01001139.1:0-148939 GCA_009660295.1 Lophius piscatorius | reverse complement strand
TATTATTTTATTTTTTATTTATGCTTTTATCTGCTTTTACTTTGTAGCACTTTGAGATTTGATCCAAATGTAAAGTGCATTATAAATTAAATGTATTATTATTATTTATTATTATGATAGTATTTTATTGTATTGTTTAATTTTGAGATATTGTTGTTCTGAGTTAGTTAAGTCTGTCTCTTGAATAAAGCACATATCAGCCTTTAACTTCATGAGAAGATCAATGTTTTAATCATTTGGGATTGATAAGGAATGCCACGTAGATTCCTAATTTATATAACAAAATGCAAGTGCAAACATGTGACTGCACAAACAAAATTGTGGCTAAGCTACAAATACCGCAGCTATCGTTTTTGTTTCCTTGGTGCGGAGCTGTGCCTTCTAAACTAAAAGGACTTTAGACTAACTAAACGTGAATTGTTCCTGGAATGTTACAGTTCATAGTAAATCATTTCATGAACCCCTGGCTATGGCTCATTGACACCCAGGGATTTGCGGACTCCACTTTGAGAACCCCTGACCTAGGGTAAAGGGACACGGGATGCACAAACTTAACCCAGGAACAGCGTACAAACACAAAAAAAATACACACACTTCTCACCAGAATCACCAACAGTGTGGACACACTGTCAGCTTGTGTGTCTAAGCATGACTGACAGCCAGCAATTGGGCGGTCACATAGGGCAATGGAGCGAAGAGAAGTTTTTTCACCTAAATTAAAACAGTTTAATTGGATTTGTTCTTATGCACGGGAGAGACTTGTATGGATTAGCATGTCAATGTCTCCACACCAATCATATTTTCAAAATTCAATCAAAATTAATTCTGCATGTTATGCCTTGGGGCTCAGCATGGTGTTATCCTTGATAGAGGACACCAAGGCAGACACCAACATGCAGGTAGCAGTCACAGCTACACATCTTCAACATCACACGATATACACCACATCTACTGAGCTCTTGGGATGTTTTTGGAACTGACATTAAGAGCAAACAGCAAATTTTTCTCCAGTTCAACTGACTGTAACAGTTAAAGTTCTGACAGGTAGAATAAAAATAGACCCTAGTTCACAAAGCTCTCAGTTGTCACGACTCTCGCAACATTAATGGAAATTCTGCTGACTTTTCGACCGTGCTTTACTTTAAATGACAAATTCATTTAATTTGTTTTCTCCATTAATAATTTGAATGCAACTGAGCTGTAGGTGCCCTGTTATGCCCTATTTGCACGGGAGTAGTATTACGTGAGGACCTCATGTGGTTTTGAAATCACACCCCCACGTCCGTGTATTGTGTGGGATAAGCAAAGTCTGTATTTTACTTGAATTTATTAACATCATCCCCCCCGGATATAAAGTCAAGGCTCTCCGTAATACCCACTGCTGCAACCAGGTCAGTTGTCCGCTCCTCTGGGGAAGCAAAGGGTTCTGGAGGACGCACGGACGTCAGACGGACATCAACGGCGGCGCAGACATTACGGAACCAGATGCGAGCCAACCCTCTGGAACTCTTACTCCCCATCGCAGCAGGAGGCGGCCCTATCCCTCAGGTTCCCTTAGGATACCTGAGGGTGCTCCGCGCCCACCACTGAGCACCCTGGAGTCTGTGTTGAGCCAAACCCTTAATGGGGGAACACTCGGCTTGTGTGTTGATAATGAACGCAGCTAGCTGCGGGAACTAATGTGAACAATTCAAAATGATCATCAGCACTTCCAACACAGTTCAAAACAGTATTTCATTATATCCACCACAGCCACCATAATTCGATGGGGAAAGAGAAAAAGTGGGCAAAGAAAAGAATAAATATGAATTCCATACCCATAATCACGGAGATGCCAATTCGCACGGGACTAAAAGTGATCACATTACCTTGGCGATTTTGTTTTGGCGAAATATAGTAGGTCATTTGCAGTGGAACTTTTGTTAATAAATTATAGGCATGGCGCATTCACATTATCACAGTCATCTACCGCAATCATTATAAATTAGTGCCGGTCCTCAGGTAATTCTGGTACTGTACAAATAGGGCATTAGAGGGTCAGGGACAGTTTTTTTCTTAACCTTAATGGACATGGTTAATTTATTTTTGCTTTACCTTTCTCCAGTTTTTAAAGAAGTTCTCCCGGAACACCGTCTTGGTTGTATAGTCGTGATCCAACATCTGGGCAAAGAACAATGCCACTTCCTCTGCTGCAAGGCTCAGCCTCAATTTCTTACCTGCTCACAAAGAAAACACACAATTTTATATTCCCAAAAAAACAAAAGCAATAATTTGCATTGAACATGGTTTGGGTGAGATCATGATTTTGAGTAATTTCAGAGTATTATCTAATAATCCAGGAGAATACATGGCAAAAGGGATTACATACAAATTCCACACAGTAAGGCCCAAGTTTGATTTGAACCCAGAACCTCCTTCCTCTGAGGGAATAGTGCTAACAGCTGTGCCACTGTTTCAGTTTGGATATCCAAATGTAAATACAAACATGTACAAGAAGGAGGAAACAAGGATTTCCCCCTCAAGTAGCCTCAAAATGCTCCATTTTCACCTCAAATTTTCCAAAGCTCCACAGACAAAGTACCTAAGGAGTGAGTCTTCTTGTTTTCACCAAGTGAGAAATAAAACATTTATATTGACTAATGTAAAATGATGTCTGCCTCATTCAGTCTCACTCTGACACATTCAACTAACCATCATAGTAGAAGTGGATATTGTCTGGCAAAGGTTGGTAGTCTGGAGGAAAGTAGGGTCCGTTGTGTTCAAGGAACTTCCATTTCACCCCATCTTCATACTTCTCTTCTTCCCACCTGACAGAAAACAAGACGATGAAAGATGAAAATGTGTTTGAACAGCTGCAAATTGCTGCTCTCTGCTTCCCCCATGTTGTTTTGGTTTGACTAGTGTGTGAATGCATTTATCAGGGATTGGTCAATCCAAGAAGAAAAGAGCAGCATTTTCCAACCATCTCCAGCGGTTCTGCTCCTCCTCCTCCTTCTTTTTGATCTTCATCTGTCTCGCCTCTTCGATCTCCTCTTTTGTCCTTTTAAGTTTTTGGGAGATGGGGTGCTCTCCTTCCTCCTTCTTTACCGTCTATTCAAAGAAAACACTTGAGGTGTGAATTCAAAACACTGCTTAAGTGAGCTGCCTTTTCAACAAACATACATGAGATTTTCACTGATAGTTACTTTGGAAAGAAAAAGGTTTACCTTTTCTGCTTTCTTCTTTGACTTTTTTATCTTAGATTCCCCACCACTTTCTTCATCCAGCACATGTCGTTCGTGTTTTTTCTTTGTTCTACAGGTATTCAAATACAGACAAGATACTAATAGGTTGCCCAACATTGAATGGTTGAAGCACATTAACTAACATATTCAAATATTCATACACCAGTACCGTCATGAGCTTCAAATGCCAAAATGACTTAGTAAACACAGTCTAGCAATAATAAAATCCTTCACATAAAATTGCTTTTTGTCAATCCCAAACAAAAACCCTGTTGAGACTCACATTGGTTTAGCAGAAAAAAGTGAAGGGTCTTCCATGGGCTCATCCTTAATTCTTTTCCGTTTCAACCCTTTCTTCTTTGCCATAAAGTCATCGTCCATCAGTTCCTGTTTCACAGACTCACTAAATTACAAAAAGACGAGACTGTCAGATTCCATGTAAAACATCTAATCGAAGGAACTCATGACAAAATTAATATTCGTTCTTCACAAAAACAAGAGTGTGCTTTGCTGTTAAATTCAGTGACTATTCCTTTTGTTATTCTTAACACAATGCATTAAGTTGTCTTCAGCTTTGAAGTTCAGCTTAAGAAGAAAAAAGTTATCCTTTTAAATCTGTAATTACAAGTTCATGGGTAATTACATTTTTTCAAACAGTCTTATTATCTAGTTTTATCTTTTTAAAGGTTCTGTTTATTCAACATTGTCTTAGAAAATCTGACTTGAGCCTCTGATTTCGACTTAGCACCCACTTAATAAGTTAATAACACAGCAAAATCAAAGCTTAATTGGCCGTCAACACGGCCAAACATTTTGTGATCTGCAAGATTTGCAAAGCTGACCTGTCCTGGCCTTTAGTACGTCAGTAATGCCGGAGCATTTGAAGATGAAGCACGTTGGCTCTGTAGTCGAGGAAGACTCATCCCTGTAATGCCCTCACCCCTGATGCCCTTTACATTGAGCTAGTTAGCGAGCTAACTAGCTCAATGTAAAGGGCATCTTCTTAACGCTTCTGCAGTGTTTAACATGACTTCTGAAATGTAGTGAATTGTTAATGATGTTAAGAGTACCAAATAACTTTTATTAAATCATGATGATTCTCTTCACGTTACAAATGTGCCCTACGTTAAAATCATACACAATACATTGCTCATGGAGATGTTTCGAATTACTGCTAAATGTGTGTCGTTGCCTGCATAGTGCAAATCTCTGGGCTGCATCCAACTTGTAAACGATTTAGCCTGATGTAGTTGTTGACCACAGAATGCACAAAGCACTGACTGTTTTCTTTTCTGCCCTTGTTTATTTTCCTAAATTTACATGGATGTTTGATTTGATTCCAGAGAAACTGCTGTATTTTTTATATAGATTTTTTAATATTTATTTATCGTTTGTATCAGGACTAAATTATAGTTCATCAAATATACTGTTGGTAGCAGTAAAGTTTATTAAAAGACACTTTGGAAAGAAGAATTCATCTTTGTTGTTTTAATTGTTAGTTTGCATGTGCCTAAAACAGCCTAAAGCTAGATTCACAAGCTGATAGCAATAAGGAGCCATTTAGTAATTGTGACAGGCCGACCAGCCTTCTCACTTCCACTGCAACCCTTCAAAATAAGAGCACTTAAAGTACATTACTCCTTAAGGTTTTTTAAACTTTGTAGGAAAAAGAAATTGGAAATGGGCAAAATTGGTATCGGCCTGTCAGACTTTATAAAAATTGGTGATCGACCAAGAAAATTGCAAGTCTCAGTATTGCCGATTACGTGCCGGTTACACGCAGGCGACGCATACACACACCAAGCATGAGCTACCATGACTATAAACATCTCACCAGCTTGGAAAGCTTCCACTTTGAATAAAGATAACAAAGTTCACAATTTACATCACCAGTAAGGCCAAAATAAGCTGCGGAGGAACAACCCAAAACTGTTCGGGATAACGAACTTAATCAGACATTTCAAAATGAAATGTCTGGAATATACTAATTTCAAGAAGCTAGCATTTGCAGAGCAGCTACAGCTAGCACAGCGACTAAAACTAGTGAAAGCGCTGAGCCAGTAAACCAGTCTGCTGTATGTACAAATAATTGTATAATATCAATTATGGTTTTTTTAAACTTTCAAAGGAAAAAAAACATATTTCAACCAAATTATGTATCAGCTTGTCCGACTAAAAATCAATTATCTGCCAATCTTAATCTGAATCTGACAAGAAAATTGCAATCAGTGCACAATGTAAATGTCACGGTTAAATTAATGAGGACTTAGTTTAAGTATTATTTTCAGTCCTTGCATTGTGTCTCTTTTGGCTCACAGTCAATTCTCCCTCCCTTACTATTGGTTTTGGTTTGGTGCATCAGCTTCCATTATTTCAATAGGACTAGTAAACGGAGAAACCCTGTGGCCTATCTGCTTGCCTGATGTGGTCAAAACTTCTTTCATACTATCTTCAATCTTCTTAACCTACAGAATGGACAAAGGGATGCTAAGCTTTTCTCAGATTCATTGCAATGACTTTACATTATAACTATTTACCTCAATTTTAATCTAAATCCACCAAAACAGCTGAATTCCTCAAGGTATGGACACCACAAGACCTCTGACGTTGTGCTGTGGTATTAATAATTCCTCTAGGTTGCGAGGTGGGGCCTCGGTGAATCAGACTTGTTTGTCCAGCACATCCTTCAGATGCTCAATGTCATTGAGATCTGCCACATTTGGAAGACATGTCAACACCTTGAACTCAAACTATTCCTAAACCATCTTTGCAATAAGGTGGGGTGCATTACCCTGCTGAGAAAAGTTTGTTACATTAGAGAACAGCATTTCCCTGAAAGGATAAACTTGGTCTGCAACAATGTTTAGGTATGTGGTGTATGCAATTAATATCCTTATGAATGGTATGACCCTAGTATTCAGAGCCAAACATTGTCCAGAGGAAATACGGCCCCTATCCTGGCTTGCATACTACCCATAATGCATCCTGGTGTCATCTCTTCTCCAGGTAAACAATACATAGGCACCTGGCCATCAAGTTGATCTAAAAGAAAATATGATTTTGCAAACCAGTCCAGCTTCTCCCATTGCTCTGTGGTCCACTTCTGAAGTTGACGTGCGCATTGTGTGCGTTTTCGGCAATGGCCAGGTGTCAACATGGGCACTAAGAACCAGAATTAACATTTTCAGCAATTTATGCTACAATTGCCCTTCTACGGGGTAGGATAACACACAACTCATTTAGCCTCAAGCACCCATGACTATCTCACCAGTTCATCGCTTTTCTTTCTTAAATCTTTTTGGTAGCTCAACACCACTGCAGTTTGGGAAAGCCCATCATGACCTGAAGTTCTATGCTGTGTCGATCCCCCACTATTTTTTCCCTTGTCAAAGTTGCCCATATCTTCATCCTTGCTCGTTTTTCCTGCTTCTTACACATCAACTTTGAGCACAAATTTTAACTTGCTGATTAATATATCCCACCCAAAGCCATTCTGTGTAGTGTACCGTTGAAACAAAAAAAAAACCTTAAAAGCTAATATACAAAACTAAAAAAACATTTTTTTCCCCCAGTCGCATTTCTTTTGAAATGTCACTTACCATATGGGTTGGACTAAGTCAATGACCGGGAATCTATCCATGAATAAATATGTGGAAATACTGCTGTGAAACAGATTTGACTCAGCCGGTCATCAGCCAAAGTCTGTCATATTGGTAGTACCCTGCTGAGCGTTCAACAACTCATACAATGCATTCATTTATTACTCTCATGACAAGACATTGATATTGTCTTCTGTGCAGAGTGAAATTAATTTCTCTGTTGGACAGCGTAGCATATTTTTAGATAAAATGGGAATAGGTAGCTGAGAAACTTTTTTTAAATTTCCGCCACAATAACTTTGTAGTAGCTTGTACCCTTATTATCATGGCCTTGAATAAGATGCAGTCCACTGGTATGTGACTCCGTCCATACCTGAGATTGCTGGCTGACTCAAAGCGATCCATCTTTGTTGTCTTGCCCTGAGGGGAGAACATGCATTAAGTTCAACAACGCATAACTGCAATGCAGGAAGATATAGCAAAATGCCCCACAACTGTGCTCATTCAGTTGTGGGGCGCATATATATATATATATATAAATATATAAAACACGAAAAGCTCTTTTGAGGGCTTGCGAAATTGCAATGTGAAACCAAAAGTAACCAGACCAAACATGTGCAATCGAACAAGAACCCAAACCTTGGTTTCAATTCTGAGGTGTGAAAGAACTCTTAATAAGTGAAACGTAACTACAATGTAGTGAGAGAATAAACTGTGAGTGGCTCACCTTTTTATGAGACTTTCCATTATCAGTTTTCTCTGCAGATTTATTTGACTTTGCACTGCACATCAAAATGCCAAGGTGAGGCCGGAATATATAGGCGAGAAAAGAAATGTATTATTAGTTTAGCCATGTTTATGAAGTCTAAAAGTTGATGAAATATTCAAAATCTGTAAGGAGAACACTGCTTTTCTTTTGTCTGTCATGATTAGATTGGCCAATGAGATAGCTGGAGAAGCACATTTAAGTGTAGGAGAAAAGTGAACATATACAATGCGGTCATCCAAGTTTATGCCTGGTTACAATCACTCTAATTGAGTAAAAGCTATAAAATGCCACCCATCAGACGAGGCAAGTCTCAGCGGATCCCCTGCCGCATTGGATGTGTTTATCACCTTGATCTTTTTTCACTGGTCAAAACTAGCTGTTATTTCTCAGGCGTATTCATTTTTAATCACAATTTTGAACATCAAACTAAAGCAGTAGTTATGAGCCCTATCATTCTGGGGAAAATTAGTTTCAAGACTCTTTCGTCTGATGAGAATACGTTTATCCATAATCAGTAATTCAGTCACTTTGCCATGAAATAACATGAGGCTATCTGTCTCAGAAAGCTGGTTGCTTTACTGCCAGGAGCACTTACAGGTGTCTATTCATCTCCCTGCTCCCATCAATTACACAAGCCAGTGACAGATCACGCCACATTCATTTGTCTGCTCACATATGCATGGTAATAAATGCATCAAATATCAAGGTAAATTAATCTATTCAGATGAAGACGGAGTGCTCACTGTACTCAGTGTAATGAATGTATGCACTCACTGTGACTCAATAGCTCAGCCTGCAGAACTTTCTCTCAATAACACTTCTTTGAGCTCGTCATTCAGTAGCACAGACTTACAGCCATATGGCTCTCTCATATCTGGTCCTATCACCAGAGCACATCATTTTTTTTCTTAATTATTTTTTCCATATTTGAACATGAAAGGCTATGCTACTTTCAGAACCATCCTCCGACCAGATATGATGTGTGGCCTTTGTTTATGTTGAAAACTAAGGTCACACTGTTGTCTCCAACAGTGAGGGCATACCCTCGAAAAGCCACCAATCCACTGTGTGTTATAAGCACTTCCCCTGATTGAACTTAAATCAAATGTGACTAACTAATAATATCAAAGAGTCCATAGTGAGTCAACCTAACTATTTCTAAGAAAACATGCCCACAACAGAATAATGAAGATAAATTCAATTAGCATCTTTTTTTCTGAGCTCAGTAATAAAACCAGACAGATTTCCTTTTGTCGATTCATGTGAAATCTTAGTCTAATTGTGTCCAATTGTGTCTAAGTAAACCCAGACCCAATTTAACTTGTTTTTCTTTGGAACACAAAAAAAACCTTGCGAGTGAAATATTAACAATTAGAGTAACGTTTGACAAATACAAGATAGTTCTCCTTTAGGCATTTCATATGAAGTAAATGTGGACTATATCTACCTAAACTGTTCTGTAACGCATTGTTTATTCTGGCAACTTTGTATTAGATCTGGCATCAATGTTTTAAACAATTTGCTATAGTAGCTTCTCTGTGGAATCAGAGCACACTAGCTAACCTTCCCTTCCCACACACATGAATGAGTCTCAGGCAGACATGACCCTACAGTCGGTCCACCATCTTACCTTCCTGAAACCAATTTGGTAATAATAATAACACAATTTATTTATAGAGCGCATTTCATAAATACTCAAAGTCGCTTTACAGATACAGAGTAAAATGGCATGTTAAAGCAGGAATTTAGACAAAAAATAAAGACATTTCAAATCACAAAGGTAAGTGCAGACCAGGATTAACCAACAAGACCTATAGTTTTAGAGATACTCTGACCAAGTAATATAAAATTCACAAAGTTGCTCAGATCATTACACCCTTCTCTTTTCCACTAACACCACATCAACTTTGAGGATAAAATGTTCCTTTACTGCCTATTTTACTGACTTTGCCTGTAGCAGTTATGATGTTATGGCTGACGGATTTATATTCGATTTATATTCGTAAGGCATGAGGTTCAGTTAGGCTGCACAACAACGGCGGGAAGAAAAACATCAAGGGCTACTTTTTACTTTTATACATGAAATACATTTTAGACCCCCGCCTGTGTCTCACCCACATAGTTGGAGAATTCCTCTGTCTCACACTCACAGATAGAGAACTCACCTGTTCCCTACCTTGGTCCCACGCTTACAGATGTAGAACTCACCTGTTCCCTAACTGTGTCTCACACACACATAAGGTGGGTTTACATGGACACCCTAATTCCGATTAGATTCGGAAAAGACCTCCAATTGGAAAGAAAATACTGCATGTAAACAACCACTTTCCAAATGGAAATTTTTTTTCCGAATTAGATTCCATTCCTTTGCAAGGAGGTAGTTTAAATCCTTTCGGAAAGCCTTTCCGGCAGCCAGTCTCTGCATGTAAACACTGTATCCGAAAGCTTTGTTTGAGTTGCATGTGCGCATGGCCAGCCTAGAGACTTAATGCTCCGCTAAGTTTTTTTCAGAGGTGCAGCGCATTTTAAATAGGGCGACTTCAAGACAGTACCGGTCTGCATTGGAGATTGATTTATTCATTGCAACTTTGAAATACTTTAAAAATTTGGACGATTAGATGGGCGAAAATTAATGCTTAGGTGAGCTCGGTGCCGTGTATTTCAAAGTTGCAATGAGTGAATCACGTCGATGCAGACCGGCACTGTTTTGAAGTCTCCTTATTTAAGATGCGTCGCGGCGCTGAAAAAGAAACTTAACGAACCATTACGTCACGACGCTGGGCATGCGCAGATACAACTCAAACAGAAAACTTTCCGACATAGCGTTTAGGTGCAGCGACTGGCTATCGGAAAGGATTTCCTTAAGGATTTTGACTACTTCCTTGCAAAGGAATGAAATCTAATTCGGAAAGGGGTGTTTAGATGCAGCATTTTCTTTCCAATTAGTAGTATTTTCCGAATCTAATCGGAATTAAGCTGTCCAGGTAAACCCACCTACTGAGAGAGAACTCACCTGTTTCTTCCCACATCTCCTGGACCGGCATTTTCATGATCACTCAGTTTCTTCAGCTTTGCTGCCTTAACTTTGGTTTTCCCCTCATCGTCTCTTCCATCTTTCTCTCTCCCCATCTCTCACACGGAACTCTGGAGAGCAAAATGAAATTAAAATAATGAGGATGCAATTCATATTCGACTTAAATTGAGCCAATTGTGGTTTGCAATGAAAAAATAACAACATTTGAGACCGAATCTACAATTGCAGAGACATATAACCAGAATCTTAAGAAATTAGCCAATTAGCTAGCTATCATCGACCAACGCCGAATAAAAATAACGGTTTCAACATTAAAGTTGACAAGACAAAAATAGTTTTTCTTACGCTGCACTGTCCGTTGAAAATACAAAGAATCGAACATTCGCACTGTTACAATGTCGACGATGACAGGAAAATGTTCTATGTAAAAAAAAATACTAACCTTTTTAAGGCGCGTTATCTTCACTTAACTCAGCAACCGTTGGGCTCAACTGGCGTTAATTCCGGCTGAACTCTGATTGGTTGAGAAAATACTGAAAGCCGCCATATTGGCTGGTGATATGCCTCTTCCTGTGACCCGTCAGATTCGGTGACCAGTTTATGCTGCGTGTCAGTTGGTTCTTAGAGCAACCTAAATGTTGCATTGCTACAAATTATTCCATTCAAAAAAAAAGAACAAAAAAAAATTCTTCCACCCACTTGTTTATTCCCATTAATTACTGAGAGGATTAAGGGCTCATTATCATTGTTATTATTATGATTATTATTATTATTTCAGCAGTTTTGACTTTCATTGACAGAAGTCAGAATTCTGAAATTAAAGTCAGAATTATGAGAATAAAGTCAGAAGTCCAGCAAAATTTTAAACTTTGAAAGTGAGAATTCTTACTTGCTCAATATAAGAATTTTAAGCTCTTAAGTACGAATTTAAACAAAAAATAATAATGTAGCCCTAAGCCTATTTGTTATAAGGCTTCATTCACACCGCAACCTATATAATAAACTAATGCTGCAGGAATTAATAAATTGTATTGTTTGCTTTGGTGACAATAGTGTTGTGATGGTCTACATCTTTTTAGGCCGACGGCTAGAAGGTATGTGTAGCACCCATGCTGCTACATACGGGGGGTTTCTCTGTGATTTACAGAATATATGAATGCAGGTAACAGTTTTTATTTTTCACACTTACAAATCAACTAAAGATTTAGAGAGGTTTTTTAGTTTTTCATTCCTGGCGATAGTGTGTCACAGTCATTCTCCAACTGCCTCTCCTCAGGACCAGGGCGCTACTGAAACTAAGGAAGAAACGTGAGAGCACAATTCGTTAGACACAAAACACCTAAACTACTTTGACTCTGTCCCCCCCTGGAACCCTATCTCTCACCTGCTACTTATCTAACTAAACCCATACTGCCAAAAGGTAAAAGCGAGATTGACAGAAACATATTTCCCATTTATTTATTACATTTGCAACTACATGTTTCACCGTTGCCACGGCTGTCATCACCCATATTTGACATTGTTTAGCTGATAAAACATTGAATTTAGCCTGTTTGGTGGTAGGATTCCACATAAATTCTGATCTGACTATTCACACTGCCATAACTTTGACCGGAATCAGATATCTGATTTGGGATGATATTTTAATGTGGCCCAAATCAGAGGTGAAAACGTTCAAAGTAATTTCCACAATATATCCCCAAATGTGTCACAGCATCAGCAAACACTTCCTTTTTTGCAAATATTCTATTTTTACTCTGCCAGAGCAGCGGTGTTATTGGACATGGTTAGATCCACGAATAACCATCAAAATGTTGATTGTTCCAACTATGTGGGTTGAATCCAAAGCATCTGGACTTCTGTTTTTGGCTTGATGACCAGTGTGAATGAGAATATACACAGACATTATTTTTACTTCCTGATAGCCCATTGACATATAAGACTATTAACTTTAGGGCTTAAGCTTGAAACGAGTGATTTTGGAATCTAAAACAATTGACTTTGTGTATCTTTGATGTGATAAAACCTAAAGAGGAAAAGACAGCCGGACAAGTTATCCATATTTTAATAGAATAGCACAAGCTCCCAACATCATTCTGTTGGATGGCAGGCATCTTCTCAATCACAGTGATCTAGTTCTAAGTCCAGACCAGTGTGACTTAGATGATTCCCTCTGCCAAGGAGGCAATGTTTGTACTTCTGTGCGTTTTTCTATTTGTTTGTTAGCAAGAGTATGGATAAACTAATGAAAGTATTTGCATGAAATTTTTCACAGATGCAGGTTTTGTCATATCCCATGAAAACATTTTAGTAACGTTACGTAATGACCCCATGACGAGACATCGTAACAACATTTTGATCGCAAGATTATAGAAAATAGTTGACAGATTTGCATACAATTTTACCCATGTAGGTTTTGGCATATCCTACAGATTCTCAAATTCTTGCGATGGATCATGTGTAGACCTATACTGTCGTCCCTGACAGAGAGGGTATATCGCCGGAAATTCCCCAATCCCCTTTCATTGTAGCATTATTTCCACAATATTTCAATTATAGAAAAAAAAGAAAGATTTACTCAATTTAGTGAAACTGAGTAAATTATTAACTATTATATTAAAAAAAGGGGAAAATATGATATATACATGATAGGTCTCCTCGAGTTGATTCATATGCACCAAAAAAAAACTCAACTCAAAAAAACTCCCCAAAGTCAGTTAAATATGATAAAAGTCTTTATGGTCACAGACAATCATACAAGTTGTACAACGTAGCAACCACAGCCGCCCCATGAACTATTAGAGAAAAACATGATACATATATATTTACACATACACAAATACACATATATGATATACAAGATATATTTCCTTGAGTTGATTTATATGCACCAAATTTGGACTGAACCAGACCAATGATTGAGAAGTTATGGCCTGTCAATTTTGGAGATAAAATTCCCCGAGTGTCAGAAATATACCAGAACTTTCCCCAAACAATCCAGTTCTTCCTTGAATTGTGGTCTGTATGGGTATACAATTTGAAAAGGATCCATCAAATAGTTTTTGAGTTATCATGCTAACACAAAGGATCTGCTGCTGCACCAATTACAATTCCATATTATCTCTGACTTTTCAGGGATATAATAATATAAAGCATTATAAACAACACGGAAAATGGGGTTCTGAACAGAAATGTGGAAGTGGTCCCACAAGAGAATGAGGAGAGACAAACATTCTAGATTATTTGGGAGATAGGAGAGTTTGTTGGAGTTTTTGGTAGATTTAGAGGCTGGGAATAACTCAAAATTTAATGGACGAATCCATATGAGATTTTCCTTAATAAAGCGATCTTAATGATTATAATCACAATAAAGTCTACCTTATTGTGCCTTGGCAGGGGTTTCCCCGATTTCAGCATCTCTTCCAGTTTTTTATCGTTTAGGCATATACTGCCCTTTGGTAACCTGTTTCTAGGTTGTAGCAGAGGATATGTCGATCCTTATTCTGGGTCATTATATGTGGTCATTCTGGGTACAGGCAGTCTGTCATTGTTTCGAGACCTATTATGCAGACAACTGCACTATTAATTCAACACCCTGGGGAAAACTCAAGTGGACCGGCCACCTTCAGCATGCAGATGACACACCCCAGCCATTATGCAAGTGCAATTTTGCAGGCGTCATTTTTTCCCAGTCTTGATGCCTTTGTATATAAGTAGGTTCACTTAAAAAGGGGGGGGCTAAAGTTGACTGCTGCTGTGTCCACGCCGGTTCCAACTACCTGTTGAATGTACACATCTATCTTCTTAAAAGTAATCAGAGATTTGGCAAGTTCATTTAATGTGCACTTATTTCTCTGTAGGGATGAGTATCGAAACCCTTGGCTAAATGATTAAGTACCGTATTGATGAGCTCCAACATCACTGATTCTTTTAGTAGTGCTTCTAAACAAACATTTTGGCGTGATTATAAACAAGTTCTCAGCCGTTCCTCTGCTCCAATTGCCGAGAATGAGGTCCCCCACACAAGAAAGGAGCTGACGTCTGAGCAGAGAGGCAATGGATAAAGTTAAAAATGGAGTTTATTTATTTCCATTGGCGTTAACGGGTGTTACTGTAAATTCAAAGAATCTGCGGAGGTAAAAAGCTGTACTTTCTTCAATACACGTATTTAGTGGATCTGCAAGACTTTTTTGCAGGTGCTCTGGGAGTTCTTGTCGTTACAGGGATTTTATCTGAAAATAAAGGTTTACCATTAATGATCATTTTTATTACATGTCCTAAAAGCACTAGTAAACTTTATTTTGATAAATTCTATATGAATAAAAATATTTGTTTGCCCTGTAAAGAACTGAGTAGTTGTCAAGGCTGGACTCTGCCGTTGTAAGCTGGGATTTACTCCAGTCACCCCATACCTGAACACGATAATGGTTACAGATATTGATTGATATTGATATTGATATTGAAGTTTTAAAACTCCTAGTGTTGTGTGACCTCCAGCCAAACATTGTCATGTGTTCCCAGAATAACTGCACTGTCTCTTTAAGAAACCCGGAAGTAATTCCTATCGTGTTTACACTGAAACCTCAGCAGAGAGCAAAGCCTTTTCACAGCAATGACATACTACACTGTCAACTGGGCTCTCCGCAACAGTGTTAGAATCTGGCGTCATCGTACAGTCCTTAAACGGGCTCTCGGTGCCTCGGACGTCGGCATCTGGCGCTGGTATTCGACCAATTTCCGTAGCTGTGTCACGGGCATGGAGGAGATCCTGGTTAGGGTTGTTGCACCCTTACCCACCTACGAAACGAGAGATAAATCCCCTCCGCCCCCCGAATCTAACAGCCTGGAGTTCATGCGCTTTTATAAAAGTCTAAGCAAGGAGGACAAACAGGTTTTCCTCACTAAGCTGTCTCAGGACTTCGGGGTTGACCATAAAGGCGTTTCAGAGCTTGCCGCCAAACTTTTGGACACTCAGCGACGAGACTTGGCGACCATATTGCAAGTTGAAGACAGACTCCGGTACAACCTGACCCCTCGTTATAAACAGTTGCTGAACCATATAAGCAGGGCTGAGGAAGGAGTGAAGTTTTTGGTGGATCTCCGAACAGATGTGCTGGAAATAATCTCATCGAAAGCTAGCGAGAGCCCACACATCAGGGTAAAGCGTTTGTTTACTCTTTTCTACGGGTGCTCGCAGGAGCCGAAATGCCTCTCTGCTACCATCATCGCATGAATACATGGACCCTAAAGCGTTCTTAGAGTTTGCATGTGATGGTGAATATTGTTACCTCGTCAGAGGTATGGCTGTGTTCCGAGGCATCTTTGCCTCGCAGTGTGATGGAAGGCAAAGCTGCCCCCTCTTCCGCCTCCCATCATATGACTCGTATTTCACCAAAGCCTGATTAGTATGAGATACCTTTGACCCAGTTAACCCTGAACACCAAATCAGAAGGACTAAAATAGTTATATTTACATTTCCTCCTGGCCTAAGAGTTTCCAATATTCAAGGTTCAACAGAGCTTGTTTTTCACTAGAAGCAGCCAAGCTAATCCATAAGAATCTAGACTTATTTATCCATAAAAGAATGTTCTACCAAAAATAGCCAACGTTTCGGCCTTGTAGGCCTACATTATAGCAGAGGAGAACTGGAGATTAGACTATCTATGATGTGGTACCTTCTGAGATCACAAAAGAGATCTATGATTTCTAGTCCTCGATGGCTTTTAGGTTTGATTGGGAAGTACCGTGGCTGATCCTCAGGTGAGAGCACACTTGTGGATATCCATGTGACCTGGAGTTGTCTGTTGCATTAGTTTTGGTAGTTGTAGGCTTTTGCTTCGTTGTAGTCACGGATATTCCTTTCATATTTCTTATGATTTTACTCAAGGGGTTCATTTTTAAACATTTCATTTGACGAACATATGTCTTCAAGTTCTTGATCAATGTAGTAAACCTTAGAAGCCGTCAACCAAGTCAGTTGATCAAATCCTGTCATATAGTGATAGGAATGTTTAAGTTTGTTGTAATTCGTCGGACTTGTCTGTTGACTGTATTTCTGTCAAGAAGCAGCATTTATTAATCAAGCTCTGATGTAATGGAAGCTTGAAGGATAGTTCATTTCTTGCCAAAAGTTGTCTGTCTTAGGTCAGTGTAATGTAGAAATCATGTACAGAATTTCACTCTGAAAGAACCTTTGGTTTGGGAAACGGGGAATTGGATGTCAAGTGACCCAATTTAGATAAAATAATGCATTCCGCTGACCACGTTATTCAGAAACATGAGATGAAATGTAAACTGCTAATTGGTCAAAAAAAAAATTACAATGAAATGATCAAAATTGCAAAAAGAAATGTAGGCACCATCTTAGATCGTTAAACTAGACTGCATTTCTTGAGATCATTCAGGATAGCCGTTGTCTATTGCCAGCAATTTGATAAACTTTATTTATTTATTTTTATTTTTAAAATGACATCGAGCTTTACATGGTACTCAAAAACCCTCACTGCATTGTCCCCAGAGGATTTTGAGACTTTTGTTAAAAATGAATTTGCTTCTGCCGGGAGAAGCAAATGACCATGGCCCACTGAGACCTTTTGTTGCTTAGAAAGTTTCAAGCTGCATACAGAGTTTTCAGGCGTACTGAATGCTGTCCACGTTGTTCTTTGGGTTCAGAGCAATCTTTGCTGTTGTTAATGCCACAATTGATTTTGCTCAAGATAAAAAAAAAAGGTCAGGGTAAAACTGTAAAGCTTTTACTAAATATATTGATATGTGCATACTAGGGGAGAAAAAAAATTATTAGTAATCAAAGTAGAACAGAAGTAAGGAGGGAATGATGTATTTTCACAATACCACAAATACTGTAGTCTCAGCTATTTGAGCCACATTAGTCCTTTTATATAATCACATTCTTGTTCATATATCAACAGACTGTGTCGATGAAGAATGTCAAGACAAGTGTAGTTATTTTAGGCCTTTGATGTCTAAAATAGTACAACACCATTGAGGGTATTGCAAGGCTTGCAAGTGGTCCACTACTCTAAAGGTAAACTCTCCAAGCGTGACCTGTAATTATTCTGGCACTCTCTTGTTTTTTTGGCCTTTGATGGACAGACTGCAGCTTCCAGGAAATGCAGTCCTTTTAAAATCACAATGTAACTCTTTGGATTCACAGGTACCATTGTCAAAAATGATGCCCTAGTTTCTTTCTGATGGGTGCAGAATTTCTATTTGTTTTCCTTCCCTCCTTTCCTCCATCTCCCTTTTAACCTCACTCTTTGAACCCTGGCCCCATCCATTTGAAAGATTTCATGTTGGCCAGGTCAATGACCCACACTTTTCAGTTTGGCCTTCCTTTTGTGTAGGCGAGACTTTGCTATATCAATCAATTGATCTTTATTTATATAGCGCCAATTCACAACAGTTGTCTCAAGGTCCTTTCCAGAAAGAGCAGTTTTAGACCAAACTCTTTAAATAATTATCTACAGAGACCCAACAAATTACTCCGTGAGCAAGCACTTGGCGAAAGTGGTGAGAAAAAATTGCATTTTAACGGGCAGAAACCTCGAGCAGATCCAAGACTCAGGTTGGACGGCCTACTGCCATGACCGGTTGGGTTTGAGAAGAGAGGAAGATAAAGAGAAGCAATGGGTGGGTTTACATGGACAGCCTAATTCCAATTAGATTAGGAAAAGACGTCTATTCGGCAAGAAAATGCTGCATGTAAATACCCTTTTCAGAACGGAAGGAACCTTTCCGAATTAGATTTCTTTCCTTTGCAAGGAGGTAGTCAAAATCCTTTCGGAAAGCCTTTCCAATAGCCTGTCGCTGCATGTAAAGGCTGTATCGAAAAGCTTTCTGTTTGAGTTGTTTCTGCGCATGCGTAGCGGTGTGACATAATGCTCTATTAAGATCTTTTCAGTGCCGCGATCCATTTTAAATATGGCAACTTCAAAACAGTACTGGTCTGCATTTGAGAGTGATTTATTCATTGCAACTTTGAAATATTTTAACATTTTTGGACAGTTAGATGGGCGAAAAGTCACTTCTTTGGGATATTCTTCTTCTGGGCGCTTGTTGGCGGTCGGCACCGAGCTCACCGAAGCATTATCGCAACCTTATGAACGGGAATGTGAATCGTCTGCGCATGTGTGAAAGCATTTCCGATTAGGCGAGTCGATGCACGTAAACACCGGGTCGGAAAAGATCACAATTCATCTAAACAGGCGACCCACATTGCAATTCGGGAATGTTTAATTCGGAAAGGAGAAAAATGTCCAATCTAAACCCACCAAGGGATATCAGCTTATGCTAATCCACTTTCCTCCACGCCTCAAGTGTTGGGCTGCGGCGGCAGCAAGGATCCCAGGTTGATAATAACATTAATAGTAATGTAACATTTAGCAATATCTTATCTGGAAATACTGTACAATAATAATATTAAGGATACCATTATTATAAATCATTATCATGAGCATCTTGTGATCAGTGGACATCAAGCAGGTCCACAGCAGCAGATGCAATCACCAACCATGTGACCTTGCAGGGTGAGAAAGTACAAAGACTCCAGGGAAGAAGTCAAGTTAGTAACATGCAATAATCCAGTAACATGCATTAAAAGTGAGAGGGATGTATTAAGAGGGACAGTTGGAGAGGAAGAGAGAAAAGCTCGGTACATCATGGGAGATCCCTTAGCAGTCTTAACCTATAGCAGCATAGCTAAAAGTCACCTGGTTTCATTGATAAGTATAATTGTGTGTCATCTGCATAACAGTGAAAGTTTATGGAGTGTTTCCCGATAATGTTGCCTAAAGGGAGCATATAAAACGTCAATAAAATTGGCCTAAGCACAGATCTTTGGGGAACTCCGTGGGTAACTTTGCTATGCATTAATAGCTATAGAATGCAGTAGCTGCTCCTGTGCTGTTAATGTGATGCATTTTCTTCCACAGAAATGTCGGGCTGGGATTATCACGTATTATAGATTATTTTTCAAGGAACACAAATTCCCATGCACACACCGCCACACAGGGAGTTATAATGAATTTCTTTCTTTCTTGTAGGGCTATTATTGATTTGCTCCTCAACCATAGAGCTGAATAATGGAGGGCTGGATGCAAATCTTGAAGACATTTCATTAGTCTAGGATGTGATAGCTGTTCTCAAAGAAAGTTAGCAGCTTTTGTTCCATGGCTGTATTTGAGCTTGTTTACTATTATGACTGACAAGCCAGCAATAAACACGATCGAAGTTGAGTCATCCTATTGTATTGCCAATATAAGCTTTATTTATGTGTTTGCATACGTTTGCGTGCATCCGCTGTGTGAGTTTGCAGGAGATTTTCTTTTAATGAGGTCTGACCCTTGCAGGAGGACAGGCCTGCGTCGAAATGTCAAATTGTTTATTGATGTTCCTCCTGTAGACCCACTGCAAGCTCAAACAAATCATAAATCAAAATGTGAAAACATTTAAACAGCACATACACACCCAGAAGGTCACATACCCTCCCAGTGTGTGAGATTCCGGTATGGGATTGTATTATTGCCGCCAGACAAACTTAAGCAACTCACTGTCGGTCAAGGAGGTAGAGCGTATGAGTGCTCCCAATAAAAGACTTGATAAAGACACAGACTAAACACAGCGTTTATCAAGTTCTTTTGAGAGCACATTTATGGTGGGTATTCTTAAGATGTAAAAAAATGACTGATAGATACAGATAATATACATTTATGGCTCTGTTCATTTAATGTAGTGGCCTCCATTACATTTGTTTTGTTGTAAAAGTGCCGATCGAACGGAGCCGGGAGGCCTAGTTTGAAAGAAATCGGCAATCAGCCGAGTAGCCTAACTTGAGGCTGGTTAAGTGCTGGTTTCAGGCATCCGCCATACATGCAAACAAAGCATGAGCTAACAGTGCGCCAAACATCTCGCAAGTAGTAAGCTATAAGCTAGTGGGAGCTTATAGCCATTCATGAGCCCTGAAGTCCCTGAGCAAAGCCAACAAATAACATATAATGGACTGAACGAGGCTTACAAAGTTTTATTTTCACTTTGAAATGTCACACAAATGAATTAACGCATGTAGGGTATTTTATAATAACTATAATAATACATAGATAATGTCGACCAGCATTTCGTCCAATGTTATCCTTCAAAATAAAAGCACTTAAAATACGGCACTCATTATGATCTTAAAACTTTGAAGGACAAAATCGTAATCATCAAATGTGGATATTAATTATAATCTCTAATGTTGTTTTCTCCAAGGACCTGAACTGCACGCTGAAGAGTTTGCTGTCTGAGTGGTTCACCGTTGGTCTGCTCCGACTTGAGAGGATCACTTGGCAGTCCCCCTGTGAGATCCTGCAGAAGATCAGCCAGTAAGGACATTCATGCTCCCGTAGACAGTGTCCCTCTTCTTTCGTTCTCTCGCTCATTCATAAAATCATATAATTTGTCCTTAAAACCCAGCAATGCAGAATAAGAACTGAAAAATGAACAATTTTGTGAACCCCCTCCCCTCAACAGTAGTTATATAGGTGGTGCTTAGCCACCATACAAATTTCAAAGCAGAAATCTGACCTCTGTCTCGCTTGTCAAATAAGGTGCACTAAGTATGCATAAAACATTCTTCAAAAACAGAATTGTAAAGTGCTTTACGCAGATTTATTTTTAAAAAAGATACATTTTGATCGATCTTTCCTTCGTGCAGCAGTCAGACACCACAACCAGCACTGCGAGTAACACACTAACACAAACACACACCTCACTTGCACTTTGCACTATGGGACAGTGTAATATTCAATATTGTCCACATTTCAAACTGCACATTTAATTTAATTTAATATAATTCAATGAATATTGTTACTTGTTTATTTCTTAGAGTGTATATATTGTTATTTTATATTGATTATTGTATCTTGTAATATTTCTATTATAGTGCAGTATTTTCAGTATATTGTATACTGTACTATAATATATGTCTTTAGTATAATATAATATTTATTATAATATAATAATAATAATTATAATATTTTATTTCCTGTATAGTGTTATATTATACTATAGTGTAGTATTTCCTGTATAGTGTAATATTTATTTTATGGTTTAATATTTCCTGTATAGTGTAATATTTATATTATGGTGTAATACCCCAGTATAGATTAATATATTATATATAATTATATATTTATATTTGCATTTTTATTATGTTATATTGATCTGTTTGCTCTTTGCTGCTGTAACCCTGCAATATCCCTGTCGTGGGACTAATAAAGGTTTATCTTATCTTATCTTATTTTGAAAATGAGACCTAACCTAAAAAGCTTGATTTTGTCTCCTTTTGTCCAAAATCATGAGCCCTATATTTTATAAATTATCACGGATTTGAAATTTGCTTCATTTTTTGCAAAAAGATGCAAAACCATGGTAGGGCATAGCAGCTGTAACTAAGACGGTTAGGGCTTAAACTTCATTAAAATCTGAAAGACTAACTATCAACCCCTGGTTAGGTATGAGGCGGTGCACCCTGTGAGGAACTGGACTGACCTGAAGCGCAGAGTGGGGCCATATCGTCGTTGTTATGCCTTCACCCATGCAGCCATGCCAGGAGAACCCCTGGTTGTGTTACACGTGGCCCTCACTGAAGACATCTCCAATAACATTCAGGTAGGAAGTAATAGCTGCAGGCTGCTGTAATGGTTCGTCTCACTTCACCACACCTTGGAGGGTAGTTTAACACCAGGGATTTATTATTTTGCTGTCACTCTGCTGACAAATAGATTATTGCCGTTTGAAAAACAATAGGGAGACCTTTAAACGGCGTATCCCCCTGGGAGCAACCTCTATAGTGCTCATTTCTTTCTTGCCATTTACGGTGGGTAAGGGGGGTTTTGACAACACTGACGTATGCCATGGTGTGAAATGAGGCAGTTATACCCATAGTTTTTCTCCAGCAACTCTGAAATAGTTTAGACTGCCTCCATCCTGCCACTATTTAGTTAATAACACAGAGAATTGGTTTTGTGATTGAGTAACGTCCTTCTGACTCCATAAAAATCTTTTGTGTTTTTTCTATCAGAGCATAGTTCGTGAGTTTGCAACACTTCACTCGGAGGAGGATGTGAATAAGATAAATGCAGCCATATTCTACTCCATCTCCTCCACCCAGGCTGGCCTACAAGGGGTGGAGCTGGGCAACTACCTCATCAAAAGGGTGGTGCGAGAGCTACAGGTGAGTGTGGGTGGGGAATGGGACGTAGTGTTGCACTTGTGTCAGAAAAAGGTAGCATCTGTGGATGTAGAAACAAAAAAAAAAAATATTTAGCTAAGCTGAAACATATGTACAGGTCCTCTCAACGTTGCATTCTCAGAGAGATGATTAAAATGTATCATGAGAGCAGAAGAAATCCGCAAATCTGCACATTTTGATGACAGGTTATCGCAGTATTCCATGCTTACTTTGGTTACTAATGTAGTATTTCAAAAGTCCTAATGCAAGAAACAAAACCATATTCTTGTTTTTCTCTGAAAAACAAGAGAAGAGGAAAACATACATATAGATGCATCTCACCAAAATACAAAAAACAGTCTGTCCCCCAGTTTTATTAGTTTCACATCCTGTGTCATCCACCATTCTGAAGGTCAGTGGTTTGATCCCCGGCCCCTGCAGTCCACGTGTCGAAGTCTCCTTGAGCAACATACTTGATCCCGAGTTGCTCCCAATGGCTGTTGGTGTTTGAATGATGGCATGAATGGTTACCGCTCCTGATGAGCATGTGGCGCCTTGCATGGCATTATACATGGCACACGTAAAGGTTAACTATACCGCAGAGGTCCTCAGCTCAAAATTGTTATTTGTCTCCTCTCCGAGAAATTATTTTTTTACTTTGCATGATTTATATGCTGCGTTAAAATGTTAAATGGTATCCTTCATTTGTGGCCTAGCAGGCACTGTGTCATTCCAGAAAGAAATATAGCTACGATGAGCAAGATATTTGTTTGATTGCTTCCCAATTTTTTTATCTATTTCAGAGCAGATCAAAAATCGCCCACTTGCTGAATGTTCACTCTCACTAAACAGTATTAGTAACAGTATTCACAAGACAGGCAGTAATTACATCCCATCCCTCCCTCTCAATGAGCGCAGAAGAGCCCTTCATGTGGGTCCACTCCAGATAACACTTGCTAAAAGATTGGTACATTGAATGCAACATCAAAAGCCACTCCACCTAACAGATGGGAAATGGCTCTTTCTAATACATCCTCATAAAAATTAGGTTACAGAATTTTAAGTATCTTCCACTTAGATATTCAAACAGCTGAATGAATGCTAACTGAGAGCTTCCCACGTATTGGCCTTTTTGTCACGTAAAGTGGATGCATTCAGTCCAGTGAGGTATTGTTTAGTGATTTCTTTGGTTGAATTAGAGCTGTTTGTTTCAGAGGTTGGAAAACAGATATACAGTATTGCCCTGTGTCCTAAAATACTTACAGCAGGGGAATATTGTCTTCGTCAAGAGGTCTGTGAGTCCACTATCATCCTTGTGGTCTTTGTAATGCAACAATAATCTATTAAAGAAGAGATTTGCTACTTTTTCGTTCTCTATGCGACCTTACGGAATCAAAGTGCAGGGGATGGCCTACTAGTGACATTGGAAGGGGGGCGGGGAGGACCGACTCCTGCGTTAGTTTCCTAACGTACCTTTTCGAGCTGACCCAGATTATATATTCTTCATATGTGTTATTGTTTACAATGAACAGTGGCAGACAACATAGTAATGTTCAACAATAATGTACAGAACAAAATACCCAGCCAGGGTCGAGCTCCATATTTTTTGACAGCAGAAAGAACAACAAAATTCTATATTTCTCTTTAATTTATGTAGTATCTGCTGTTGGGACATCAGACTTTTCTATGTTACTGTTGTAGTCAGGTAGATGAGGTCAGAGCAACTACAATGGAGAGCTGTTCTACACGTTACTTTACATAAAGGTGAAGCAAGGGGCAGCACTGCCACAGAGGGACCACTAACAAGATGAATGGATGATAGAGTGGTAAAGAAAAGGTCACAGTCATGATTTGAGGTGAAGAGAGGTGGTCTTGCTTGTCTATGTAGATTGGACCCTGGAGCACAGTTCTTGCACTGCTCCTCCATTGCCTCAATATCCCTTCCTCCCCATTTCCTTTCTGACCAATGCTGTCTATATTTCTACCACCTTCTTTTCTTCAAATATTCTTTCAATGTGAGACAAAGAATGAGGTAGGACTGGCATTTACAGTGAGTTGAGAATGAAATGAAGGAGGTGGACACCAAAAAAAAGTTTCAGAGCAAGGGAAACAGACTAACCGTGAATGGCCACACAGATGTCTGACACCTCAGCTTTAATCTGCAGCCTCTCAATCTTCTAACTGCCACATCGGTCAAAAGTTTATCTCCACAGATGCCAGAGCGCAAAGAAATTGAGGATTTTTGTGAGAGAAGAGGGTATAATAGAAAAGTAACATGTGAGGGTTGGTGGGTGAGATAGAGACATAGGGGAGAGAGGGAAGTAGAGAGGGGAACATTCATTTCCATCATCTGAGCACTATCGAGAAGCAATAGCCTTAATTTGTTATGCCTTCCCTCGCAAAGGATTTGACGGCCTGAGCTGCTGCTTGAGCCCAACAAGAATAGTTTGGTTTTGTGTTTTTATACAGCTTTTTGTTTTCCATTGTTGAAAATCTCTTTGCATTCTGGTGAGGATTATATCCGCTCCCCCTTATCTGTTTTCCTTATATGATTATTTTGTTTTCAATTAACCGTCCATCTCCAAGATTTATCTATTTTGTTTTCTTTTTGTCTAGCCCATTAAGGGAGTATGAGAAACACCAGTGTCAAAACGTCTCAACATACATGTAAAAGATTTTACAACTCTTATGCTTCAAAATGTGACATTGCAAAAGAAAGGCGTTCAACGTTTTACGTGGATTATAACACACTCAACATAATCTGTTTATCTGTATTTAACACAGACTTGGCTACAAATTAAATTATAACCTTGATATGTTGATATAATTATAGATGATATGTTGCAGACATGGACGAATAGAAAAATATTAACTTAATTCATATTAACAATAAGTCTAGCATTGTTTAATTGTGTATAATTTACAAATGCCAAAAAATATTGACAAAAGTTGATGTCCTTTAGGTCTGTTGTACTGCTACACACAGTAACTGTGGCAAGAGATTGGCACAGTTAAACAGGATTACAGATATTGATACTGGTGGTTATTACTGGATTGTGGAGCTCAATGCACACAACTATCCACATTATTTTCTATCAAACCCATGAGTTCTAAGCTAGGCAAACTAAATAATAGATTGCTAAAGACAGTGAGGAATGCTTTATGGTTAACCTAAACCCTCTCACTCTTTCATGTCTTCCAGAGCGAGTTCCCTCACATGACTCAGTTCTCCAGCCTGTCTCCAATCCCTGGTTTTTCTTCATGGCTACAAGCCCTGCTCAGCCAGTGCAAGAAGGAAGGCCACAGCGCTGACCTCCTCTCTGAGCAGGAGTTGAGGGAGGTGGAACAGGCCACCGATTCAGTTCCGGGGCCCCCGGCCAGTGAGGCCCTCTGCAAGCTGATCGGCACCGGCGAGTGGATGCACTCTGAGCACCTGACCCGTGTCCTGGAGCCCGTCCTGATGCGTCTTTGTGCCTGGTACCTCTTTGGGGAGAAGAGGCGAGGCTATGCGCTTAACCAAGTGGCAAACTTTCATCTGCAAAATGGCGCCACCATGTGGCGACTCAACTGGAACGCTGATACCAGCCCCAGGGGTGTGGCGAGCTCCTGCGGCATCATGGTGAACTATCGTTACTTCTTGAACGAGACATCAAAAAACAGCGCTCTCTACCTGAAGACTAAAGTGATAATGGCTTCAGAGCAGGTGCTTGGACTGGTGACCCAATTTCAGAAGTCTAGCAAGCTGTGAGAGAGAAGCGAATACACCGTCAAATACACTACACAAATAAATTGACTGTCTTTATTGTCTTTAATATCTTGTCAGTATTTGAAATGTTCAATCAAATATTCAAAAGAAGAAATTTGTTTCAGGAGAAGACTGGAATGGATGTCAGCTAATATTATTTTGAAGTGAAATTCGAACACATTTTCCACCTGATGTGCCGCTCTCCATCTTCTCTATGTTGTGCATAGGTTAGACTTCAAAGCTCATTGGTTTTCTGCTTCAAACGTTTGACAGCGTGTGCGTGCTTCCCAGGCTGAGAGACTGTAGATAATGAAGCAAGAGTCATCTTTCAATGATTTACCGTGTTCCTGGATAACAGTGTGTGTAATGGTGAAGCCGAAGAGGGAGTGCAACTACCGAAATAAATAACTGTCTCTCCCATTGACGAAAAGAGAATATTGTTGTTGTTCTTTTCATATTTGGTCAGGTTTACACACACATGCTGTTATATACACTATTCCCACTGAAGTTCCACACAAAGAGGGCATGAAATCAAAGACTGGAAATAATATTTCATATTAAATAACTGTAATCAAAGATGAAATTATTTCTGCCAAGTGTCATACCAACCAATTTTTTTACAGTCTGTTGTTCTCACCCTGATCAACTGGTCTGTACCCTCATGGTAATTCTGATCTTTTTTGATAATTATGCCTGTACACACACCAACCAGCCTCCCCACAGAATCATCGCTAATGTTCAAAGTGCTCGGTACAGGTGCCAACAAAGACTAGAATTAGCCCACATCCCACTGTTTAGAAATAATATATCACAGCAGGTTGACTGTGAAATTACATTTTATCTCTCCAAGGAGCTGAACTTTCTTTTTTCACATGTTCTAACTCTCTCCCGACCCCCTTGGTATCTCTATTTCTACCCGTGTCCTAGAAACTAATGGAGTGAGAAATAAAGTTAAAGTAAATGGCTGGATCGATGGTTTTCTGTTGTTGGGGGAGGAGTAAAGAAGCCTGAAAAGGACAGTTGTTAAGAGGAAGTCCTTCACGGACAGTGTGAGTCCCTTTGCAGTTACTGCAAACAAAATTAGACCCATGCCTCTATGTGCACATGTGTGTGTGTGGTACACAGAAAAGAACAGCACTATCTCAATACTGAGGACTACAGTTGTCATGAAACAACAACCACATATTTCCAATTTCTTTGGCCACGGCAGCTTGGGCTGGTTTTGAGTCACCTTCGACTGGGAATGGTGGATGGCAGTGACCACAAAGGGAATTTAATTCAAATCCCAGCAGGTTCTAATTTTGGTCTTAAAAAATATGTTGCACAGTGAAAGAAATGACTGTTTTCTTTTAGAAGAGCAAAAACCGGTCACGCAATGAGCAATTGTTCTGGAATCTGATCTCCGGACACATCGGATCCCATCCATGCTACACTCTTAAAAAAAAATGCACAAGGATACCTTTCATCAAACCTGTCACTCGCCCAATCAGAAGCTGCCACGTCATCAATCGGAAGTGACGTTATGTTCGCCGGCTGTTGCTTGTACAACGCAGGGAATTGGGGGGCTTTTCGGGATATACCCTTGCTGTCAGGGACGACAGCATAGGCCTTATTTGAAAATAGTTATTTAATTAAAGTAATCTGGAATCTTTAATTACTCAATGAACTTAGCAACAAAAGCATTTTTCTTTAACGTCTGTCCCCGACGTTATATGAACAGTAAAATGACCCTGCTATGTCGTATCTATTTTAGACCACTGCTGCAGTAATTATTCAAGATCAATTACAATCTCCAACGTTTGTTTGATGTGTACTTAGACCAGTCTTCTTCAATATCTAATTAGATTGCAGTTTTGTCACATTTCCGGCCCAACACGTGTTGATAATGGATTCATAGCCAAGTTCAATATGGTACTTCTCCTTCCTCTGGCACGTCTTACATCCAATACATACCAAAAAAGGAGCAAAAGACCTGATTAAAATTGATTTGAAGCTGTCTGCCGTGGAAAGTCATGCCTCATCTAAAAATAATTTGGCAATTCAGACAATCCTTTTACTTTTCAGAAGACGGAGAGTGCATGTGTATGTGGCAGCGGTATATTTCATTTCTTGTCCCTCATTCAGAGGAAATTGCCTTACAAATGAAGCTAATCCATTTTTTACAGTTCACAGTGGCCAGAAAAGTGAGACCGACTGTGGAGTGGTGGCAGTGGCAGTTTCCTTTACTAATTCAGTCTGGGAAGGTCTAATATATAAAAGTCTTATACCTTAGCTTTCATCCGTACAGTAAGTTTAAAGGGACAGCTATTGAAAAAAGTTCAATTATACTCTCTCTTTTTGCTATATATAATCCCAATGAGCGGAAAAAAAAGTAAAAAAAAATAAAAATGAGTGATTGTAAAACATGATTATTTCAGTAAATGTCAGTAGTCAGTAGACTAATTTTACATTTAGTTATAAAGCCCACAACATCTGCTGAAATCCAACCAAGTTTAAGGCCCCTGCTGGTCTTAAATATTCTTACTTTTGCCAAAAAGGTTGTGTTTACACATGACCATTTGTTTTCTGGTTGGTTGGTTTGTTAGCAACATCACATTAAACCCCTCGACAGATTTCCATGAATCTTTGTGGGAGACAAATCCTGTTGTGCATAATTTGATTCTTTGCAGAGGTTTTTGCTATTGTTGCTGTATTGTAAATATTTATGTTCGTATTTGGCGGCCCCATGTTGATGGATAGATAAAGATGGCTAGATAAAGTGGAATGATTTGAATGACAAGTGCACTGTATTTCTCTAATCAATGATTATAGTATGTAAATAACATTTAATATAGATTAAAACCACAACGTTATTTATCCTCCAAAAGACAAATATTCCTCACCGCCAAAAATGGATATTGGGATAACTAAAAAGAGTCAAACCTAACATTCAGACGTGTGTGCTGGAGTTATCTGTTATAAATTAAGGAATTTACATAGACATTGCTCAGAAAATCAGTGGTGAATAGTCAAATCTGTTGGGAGGCAATTAAGGTGCTGCTGACTAATGAAAAATAAAACCACCATTTTATACAAATCTCCTTTTGCAGCCAGAACAGTTCTCTTATAAAAATGTGTCAGAAGACACAATGCATAAGTATAAGAATGAACCTTTTGAAAAATGTGCATAACAGTTGCTATACTAGACTAGCCTTTGCTCCCCACACACTTCAGTGAGCCTTGATGCCCATAACCCTATAACCACTTTGCCAGTTTTCTATCTTTAGACCTCTTTGAGAAACAGTAACCACTGGGGACTTGAAAAAACCTTACAAGACGTGCAGTTCTGCAGTTATGACTCAATTGTCAAGCCACCACAATTTGGCCCTCGTCAAAATCACAAAGGTCCTTATGCTTGCCTAAATGCTTATTTCATCAACTTTGAGAATAAATGTTCACTTGCTTCCTAACATTTCCTGTCCACTGGTAGGGGCCATTCTAACAGGATGTTACTTTGGCATCACTCTTCAGTGGTGTTCATGTTGTGGCTTATTGTTCAAACATATAGCTTATAGTTTGACTTCATACAGTGCCGTCCAGAATTATTAGCACCCTTAAAAATGTTGTTGACTTAATAATGTTGTTATTGTCTATAACCAAGATCTCTGACTAAAATCATTCACAGAAAAAACATAACCTCAAGTAACAGCATTAAAAAAACATTACATTTCAATAATTCTTTCTAAAACGTATGTTACAATTATTGGCAAGTCTAGGAAATCCTGTGATTAAAAGGAAGCTGAATCACATTTCCAGTCTTATTTTTTGGGCTCACCTGTTTAGGCAGGAACTCTTAGGTGAGGAACAGTAACTTCCTGTTTTACTGGGGCATGACAAATGAGGCGTGACAGGCCTTATTCTCTTTGACATTCTTCACTATGGGAAAGACCAGAGAACACAGTTATGATGTAGGAAGAAAAGTTGTAGAGCTGCACAAATCTGGCAGTGGATAATATAAATTCTCTCAACAGTCAAACATGTCAGTCTCATTAGATAAATAATGAAGAAGTTTAAAGAGACTGGAGATGTTGAAAATCAGCCTGGAAGATGATGTGTCCGCAAACTGACAACACACACTGTGAGGAGGGCTGGCAAAGTATTCTCCAAGTATTATAACGAGATAATTGCAGAGTTCAGTTGACTTTCGGGGTCAGATATTCTCCATAATGTCCATCAAACATTACCTACACCAACAAAAGATGTTTGGGAGGGTAGCAAGGTAAAACCTCTACTGTCATCCACTCACAAAGCGCCCACACTTTGCCAAACCCCACTGGGACTTTCAATGGAATAAGATCATAAATCCGATGAGAACAAAAGAGGGCTTTCTGGCAACAAACATCTGAGATGGTTGTAATATTTCAAGAGAGAAAGCCATACAGAAAAGCCCCTCATACCGTGAGAAGTATAGTGGAGGATGCTGTTTTTCTTCCAAAGGCCCTGGAAATCTTGTCTAAAGACATGCAACATCAACAAATATTAGTGGATATTGGATGAAAACCTTGCAGTCAAAAAACTTAAATTGGGCCGTTACTATGATGAATGAAATGAAAATATAATAACCAAGAGATAAATGAAATGGGCTTTAAAATATGTTTAGCCTATCCTGTATTTTTTTTGTCCATCATGATCTCCATCAGCCTGCTACATGGTCAGATTGTGGCGCGCATGCCAAGCCGTTACAAACTAAACTGGGGATAAGAAGACAGTAAGCGGAGGAAGCTAAATTTACGAGTGGTTTAATAACAATTATTAAATTTTAAGAAGAGAAGTGTGGATCAGGAGGAGAATATTATTAGCATTGTTGTAGAAAGAAACTGCAGTGGAAGATAGTGATGCAGCATCAACCGGCAGCAAACAGTGAAAAACAGTAAGAAAATATGACTCAGGTCCACAAATTTGAAATGTGTATTGACAGGGACTTAAAGTTGTTATTGTTAATGTTGGCATGGAATGATGGCATTGTTAATGCTGCATTATAATCATGTGAAAGTGTTTAAGTGCCATTTCTAGTGCTACTCCTTCGCACTCTGTGTGGTTGTGGCTGACTAGTCAACAATAAATAATATTCTTATTGGGAATATATTTTCTTCCTGTTTGAACTACGTTTAACTAAATAGGGTTACCCACTTTTACTTATGTATTTTTACGTGGGTCATAATGGTGGTAGTTGGAGAGCTGGATATATTCTGAGGTGGCTGTAAAAAGTTTAAGTACAACTGGTTTATAGCGCACCTAAAAATCAACCCAAGAATGTAAAGTTTTTTAAAAATGTTGTTACTTGAGTCCGAGGTTAGATCTTTGTAAATCATTTAAATTTAAGATCAAGCTTAGAGACAATAAAAACATGTTTAGGATCGCATGTTCCTCATTCTTTAAAGGTTGGTAATAACTCTGGAGGACCTTTTGGACGCAGACAGAATAGAATGAATCCCAGAGGATCTTCTGCCCCTTGTTGTCTAGAGCTTTGGTGTGGTTTTCAAATGAGAGGCCTTTATTTCCCTGAAATAGCCAAAAAAATGTTATCAGGTGATTTTTTTAAGGCATCAGCTCTGGTTTCATTATGTTTTATTACACAATCTAAATGTCATTGTGTGGTCTATTCGTAGCTGTGTGTGCAAGGAAGTGATGATGTGAAGTAAGTAGTTTTTCTTATGTTAAAAATGAGGGGAAGATTTTTTCCAGTTGTGTTAATAAATTCAGGAGCTGGTCCTCCTTCATGCTTCTAAACTCGGATCTTCGCCATTCTCGTCCTTCCACACCCCCCAGTAGCCTAACCCTGCACCCACAGCTCATCCAGTCCCTTGCTCAGTCTTCAAAACGCTTCACGCTTTCACGAGCAATCAAGACACATGCATACACACACACACTGACACAAGCTCCACGATCGTAACCTCACACACTCACAGGGGCCCCCTTTGCCTTCTGAACCTATCTATACTTTACCAGATGTAACCTTTAGAGGGCAGTAGAGTTTCACTAAGAGTAAATTCTTAAACAATAAGCATAAAGGCTAAACCCAACTCCCTCATTCCCTAGTTTTATAATCCAACATCTCTCCCTTCCTCCAAACGTTCCTCTAGAATTCCTATCCTTATCCTCCTCCCGTCACTTTAGGTCTGTGCTGTTCAGCTTCCCCCACAGATCTCCGTCTCTGTCCCAGTAGTGGAGTGAGTTTGAGATTGACAGGTCTGCTATATCTAGTTATAGGCTGTAATTAAAACTAATTTGGCTCTCTGATGGCATTTTACGCCCCCCCCTCCATCCTCTGCAATTAGTCAGTATTAGCTGACCTCACGTCTTTTATCAAATTTAGTTATCGAATGAAAACGAGGTAAACAGGCAGAGATACCATTGGCGTCACCCTAGAGTGACACACGCATACACACACATACACATCTTTGATTCTCCCAGTGACTTCCTTGGAACACGGAAACTGCTTTTTCAGCCAAAGTGTAACTGACGTTAAACACATCCCATAAAGAGCAATCTTATGCATGAATGCAATCAAAACACACATTCAAAGTTGGCTCAGAAACTGGGTTCATTGATCAAGTAAACAGTTGGAGTCCCTGAGGTGATGATCGCTCACAAATCGTTCCCAATTTGTCCTTTCTTCAATTAGCGCTTGTCCTTGATATCAAGACCACATGGAAAGATCTGGAAACAACACCTACTCTTGCTGCTGATATAAAGTGCGTCCTGCTGTGTGTGAATAAAACTTCACAAACTTTTCACAGTTGGGAAACAAAACCGATGTTGTGACACACGATATGTGTACCTGCTCAATTTGATCTTTCTGCAGAGTTTATTGATAAAGAAGATTTGTTTATGTGAGCAGAAACATCTGTTGACGAGATAAAGATACATACGAAAAAAACCAACAACTTACAAATGTCTTGCTGTCGAAACGTTTTATCTTAGTCAGCGATGTGTTTTATGAGTAAGTAGTGTAGAAATCATCATTTTTGTTAAATACTAGTGTGTCTGCTTTAATTAATCACTTATTGTAATGTAAAATCTTAGTAAGGGTTAGGGTATAGAGGGGGGGGGGGTCTTTTTATTTAATCCTGCACAGGTTCCTACGACATACTTTTTCATGTTTAGGATTTCCTTTCCATGCATGAAGTAAAAGTAAAAGTACTCTGCTGCCTGTCCAGCAGGTTGTAGTGGGGGTGCTCAGGAGTGTCACTATTCCCTACAACAGCTACAAAAGTGAATCATAACCCACATTGTGACCTTCTATACTCCCATACTGGGAGGGCAACAGTGCTTCCCAAAACAGAAATAATGGAATATAACCCGCAGCCATACTAGTGGCTCTGTGAAGGTGTGCAATGGCACAGGAGTGCTTTAAAATGAAATAAGCTAACATATCAATGGATAACACAAGCCTGAATTTGTATATCAGTACCAGTTTTCCGGACAATGCATTGGCTGGCAAGACATTTACCCCACAACTACTGATGGCACACTGGGAAGTCCACCTTTAAATGTTTGATGAAAGGCAAAAAAGGTCAGAATCTTTCTCTATTCACATTTATAAGAGAATATTTTATGATCATTTATGAGGTGAAGATGCAAACTTAAGTCTTTACAGCCCAAAGGTGTATGATTCATACTTCATATCTCAAGCTGCGACCTCCTTGAGAGAGGCAAGTGTTTTTAATTAGATGTTTGCCTCTTTTTCTGCTTAAGCTTATAATACATGCTGGGAGTTGGCTTGTTACCTCTCCTCTCTTACAGAAATTAAGAGGAATGAGTTAATGGCTTTTCCTATCGATACAGTTCCTCTTTTTTAGTCACTGGGTGATTCCTAGCGACCCATTAGAACCATAGACCTTTACCATTTCACTCTCCCCTTTGCAAAAATGGTCCGTTTATTCTGTATTCCTCCTTTAGACTAGCTCACACAGCAGCCTCTCCAGCTCCCTCTGTCTTGACTCTGCGTCTGCCTTCCTTCATCTCGACATACTGGGGTTGCAGAGCTGCATATTGAAAGGATATGTGGTCTCACTTCATGAAGCTCTGAGTCTCATTTAAATAGATGCAGCAGCTGAACTGACACGCAAGCTTGCCCCATGAATCCATACGGCTTCTGCAACAGGAGAGCGTGTGGAGTGGATGCCGACAATAGTGTGACAAATTGCATTTTCTTATTTTTCATTCTTCTGATTTATTCCTTCCCTTCATTGCACCGCTGCCCATCTGCATCCAACTACCTGCACTCACACCCCTCAGTCACTCCCCCACCCTGTTTCTCATCTCTTCTATCCCTCTGAGCAGAGGGCCTATAGCAGCTGTAATGAGGGAGGATAATTGGCCTTGCTGTGTCTATAGGAGGTTGGATAATGACGATGACAGTGGTAGGATAGAGGGTGACAAATTTAGCAATATTCTCGGATACCCACCTGCTTACCCACTGCTGTTTTTCAAATAATCTAACGTATTCGGCACTGAGTCCCCTATCTGGGCATCCTGCAGATAAAAGCAATATAAACCACATGGGAACAGACATCGACACCTTTCATGCTATTCCATTACTGAGGGGTCACACTCTGATACCATGTGCCATTACCAAGCTGATTGGATTTGCATGTACAGGATTAGGTAGATAAAAATGAAGGGGATGAATTGTTCACTGCGATGGATTGCCTGTCCCGAGTCAATCCATGGCTCTGCCAGTTGATTTTCATAGAGCAATGAATGAAAATCATACCGTCAACAGGCACACCAATCTCTACCAACATTAATATGCTTACGTATGTGTGACTTGAATAGATATAGCAGCTAAATTTGGCATTGACTCACCGAGCCACAAAAGGGTCCTAAGTTGGTGTACTAAATGGGGAGGGTTGGGTCTGGAAGGGAATCTGACGTAAAACCAAACATCAAAACAGTATGCACAACACTGATCAACAAACCGGATCGGAGAAAAAGGAGATTGAAGGGGGGAAGCATGCCCAGAGACAGCAAAAGATGAGGAAAGGAAACATTGTGGTGGTGAAAAAAGGAACTTAAGTATGGGAACTTTCCCATGGGAAGTATTCCCATAAGTATGGGAACTTTGGAGGTGAAGAGAGTGTCGGACAGAGTGATGACTTTGAAGCTAATAAATTGAGGTGTGATGATGAAGAGAAAGAGAATTTCTGGATTGAGTTGGATGAAGTGATGGAGAGTATTCCCGGGGGTGGGGACTGAGGGGATGAGTAGATGGTGGGCAGGTATGGTGTAAGGCAAAGGAACATAGGACAGATGTTGATAGATTTTGCAAGAAGGATGGGCATGGATGTGGTGAGTAAATATTTCAGGAAGAGGGAGGAGCACAGGGTAACATAAGAGTGGAGGAAGGAGCACACAGGTGGACTATATTTTATGCAAAAGATGTAATCTGAAAGATTGGAGACTGCACAAGGGTGAAAGGGGGGATGTAGCCAGAAAGCATACAATGGTAGTATGTAGGATGACTCTGGAGGTCCAAAAGGGTAAAAAGCAAAAATAGAGCAGAGGATGAAATAGTGTAAGCTGAGGAAGGAAGACAGTTGCGTCAATTACAGGGAGGAGTTGAAACAGGCTCTGGGTGGTAGTGAAAAGCTGCCAGATGACTGGGTAACCACTGAAAAGGTGTAGTATTTCAGGAGATTGTTCAATTCCATCTCTTGTAGAGTGTGAGTAGGCCTGAGGAATAGATGAAAACTGCACTGGTGCTAATTTCCCAGATAAAGGGTGACATGCAGAGCTGTTGTAGCTACAGAGGTTTAAATCTGATGAGCCGCACAATGAAGATCTGAGAAAGAACAGTGGAGGCTAGGTAAAGAAAAGAGAAAGTGAAAGTAAGAGACTCGCGAGAAAAGTGAAGAAGCCGGGAAACAGCATGACTTTTTATGCTTGTATCCCTCCTAAAACTCCATTTACTTTTTGTATAGATTTTCAAAACGATATTCTGTGAGAGGACAAGTTTGGTTTTAATGACGAGATCAACAGAGGAGATTCCAGTTGGAGTTAAAGTACTGATGATCACCTGTGTGATGCCTTCCCATTTGCTCAGTCAGTGGATTGGTTAATTAGCACGACTGTAGACTACATTCAGCTAAACAGATTAACCCAGTAGCTAATACTGGGTTGTTTGCGATCTGGAAACAAGAAAACATCTGTCAGGTAGTGTTTGGGACTACCTTAGAGAATTTGGTGCTCTTCCGTTATGGCTGAAAATCCGAATAATAACGGTACATATGAATGTGTGTGTGTGTGTGTACAGAAAAGGAGGTTTTTGAGATATACATTTTGATGAATTTATTTAATTTAATTAAAGGAGAACTATTTAAGTTTTAAACTGTTTGGGTGTATCCATTTAGTCCAAGGTTCCATTTGCTAATGCATTCTTTGTAACTCATATTTGCTAATAAGAGATTTAAAGCTGCTATTGAGAGCCAAGTTGCCTAAAGTAAATTGATAAAGACCGTAGGAGCATACACAGGACAAAGCGCTCAGGGCCCATTCACATATGAGGTATAGGAGGGCTACAGTGTTTTAAACATGTAAAACAGGTGAGATGGAGGAATTTTAACACTAACTTCTGTGCCATAATGACTTTTACACCAAACCTAAGCACAGAGATCAGAAAATAACATGTTTAATTACATATGTATAGCAACTGCAAGAAATGGATAAGTTAATTTGAACTGAAAGTTCATATTTCACCATTTGAATTGAAAAAGTCATGTGACCACAAAAGGTATTTTGTATTAACAGTATGTTTGTGTTGTTTCCTAGGGCACAAAAATCAATGCCAAGAACAAGGTGTCATGACGTGAATGTGAGCCATTATTACTATCTATCTGATTCTTTGTTCTCTACTCACCTTCACTTTCATCAGAGAGAGATTGCCCCCCACCTCTCTATTTCTACTCCGCCTCAGCCACTCCCATCTTCCTCCGTTCTAGTCCATCCATCCATCTCAAGGCTAAGGTCAGTTAGGCCAGTCCAAGGGACCGATGAGCAGAGCCATTGATCACTGTAAAATCAGACTTTTTCACTTAATGAAATCCCCTTTTACTCATTCCACCCATGGAATGTGTCTGGAGGTGCCCAACACACCCACCCACACAGGAGTGAAGTGTTGGTCCGAACCCGATGAAATCGATATAAGCAGAGAAGGATGAAGGAGCAGGCAGATGGATGAATTCAGCAGAGCAAATCCATGTATTTCACATGCTGTTGCTTATGAACTTTCTGCAGCTGTTGCTCTTTGTTTCGCTCTTGACTGTTCACCCCTGTCTTACTCTGACTCTCTGACTTCCAGTCTGTCAGCTGATGATATATATGAAGGAGCCTTTGATTTGCCTCGGGGTATCCAGGTGCATCTTGAAGCGTTGGCACAGTGTCGCCATTTATTTGCAGCAGACAGACCCTGATCACTGGATCAGTCTCAGAGAGCTTCATGAACAAACAATAAGAACAAAATAAATCCCACACAAAGACAGCTAAAACCAATGTATGAAAGCCTTGCGTACTTGCACAAAGTAAAAATGTTATGATAATAAACAAAAACCTTTGAACAAAGTCGCAAACTGATCCACAATAATGGAAAAGGAAAGGATGGCAGACACAAAAAAGTTTGAGGAACCTTTTTTTTTTGATAGTGTTCCAATCTCTGGGAACTCCAATTGTAAACTCCTGGTTGTTTACAAATCCTAATAAGGCAACACCATGGCATATTTCTTTTAGATTATCTTAGCTTTTTTGGTAAATAATGAGTATTTGGGGGCAATTATGTTCGCACTCGACTAATGGATTACTGTAGGGTTCAATTAAGAACTTCCTGTTTTGTTTTATGGTTACTGTTGTGTCACTTAGCGCACACATCTATCCAAATTGACTGTGAAAAGGTGAGTATTTTAATGTTTTTTAAAATGATGTCTGTAGCTGGAATGAATAGCCCTCCTACAAATTAGGTAGGTCATTCCATCTCCATGAGTACCATGAGTTTTTAAGTCTTATGCTGCTGAGGGTTGACAGAAACAAAGCTCATTTGTAGAGAAGCAATGTTATTTAGTATGGCTAATGCTGTTCACACCTTCAATACACAGGAATAAATCAACTGCAGTCCCACTGAGATTAAAAATAAAAACAGGCGACTCCTCCTGGGTGTACAAATAACAATTTACAAAAATGTAATTTAAGACAATGTAAATAAAAAATAAACATCTGTTTTTGTCAAAGACATTTATATCAGTCAATACATATACTGACAGTAGTCTTTTCAGATGGCTTTGACTGGGTTTGGTGAGACCATCTCTTTAAGTTCATGCCTTTCTCTACCTGATTCCAGGAGACGGGGATGAACAATCTTTGAATGATTTCTTTTCCCAGTTCAGTACAAACTTTAGGGACAGACAGAAGGAATAAGTCCTGGGAGTGAAAACAATAACTTCCCATGGCTGGATAAGCCAAGAGATCAGTTGAAACCACTGGTGTAGTCTGTGCGAGTGGACCAGGTAGACCATCCAACCCGGGCATACAACAAGCAGTGATGGTTAAGGGCTTTGAAATGTGTGATAAACCTTATGGTTCCATGGTAGGCAGCATCCAGTGTGTGCAATTATTAAGAAACATGCACGTAAATACAGACATCACCTTAATCTAACACAGATATAAAGATATATTTTTTGCCTTGAAGGAAAGGTAAGACTCAATACTTAAGTAAAAAATCCATTTCAGATTCAGTTTTTCAAAAGTTGCTGAATTTAAGGTGCATAAGAAAATAACCATGAATTACTAAACCTAAAAATTGGTATTGCCAAACTGATTCAGTGCAAAGCCCTGAAGAGGGATGATGGCTGGACGGTTCAGTGACTTAGATTTTGAGTTTTAAAACAACATGATTTATCAGCACTTAAGTGACGCTGTGCGGTATTAAGAGCTGATTGCAGCTGACTGAGGGCATGGAAAAATAGCATGTGATGCTACTTCAAACACTTTTTATTCAAAGCATGACACTAAATTATAGAAAGTGTTACCTCAACATTTCAGGTGGTCCACTATATGAGGTGCAAGGCCATTAAAGGCCTTAAAAGTGATGAACACCTTTTAAGAAAAAGTATGAGATAAAACACGAACCCGGTATACAATTTGTGTTTGTGACACATGCACACACACACTCATCTGTGGCCACTCCACCTGTAACTAGCATCTCAGTTTCAAAGCTAACTAAAGAGTTGATGCTAATTATGTGCACATAATTCTTGTCTTTGCAGTGGAGAGCAGAAGACATTAGCATCAATCCAGCAGCCATTACTCACTGACTTCTAATACCAAACTCAACTACTGACAAGTAGGTGCAAAATCATTGTTTTCCAAGTTTCAGGAAATTGAGTCATTCTATCCTCTTTACTTTATAGAACTACACTGCTTGTGAAACCAGTCATCCACATCTGACAGTTTACATCATATATAGTAACAGTACAAATATGGATGAAGACTATCCCCTAGTAGAGGGTGTGTAGTACACTTCAACCACTGAAACCACTTGAAAATGTGAAGGTGAAACCAAACCACGCTAGGTGTGTCTTTAAGCTTTAAAGGCCAAAAGTTTATACTGCATCAAATGCTTCATCAATTAGAAGAGACTCAACAACCCTGTCTACAACAAAGATGGGAGTAGCTCCTGTCAGAACACTCTGCAGGAAACACGCAAGAAGGGAGTCACAAGTCATCTAATGGTAATGGAGCTGGGTGGAGGTGGAGGGCATTTTTGAGATGAGTGGCAATGAGAATGAGGAAGGGAATTAACTTATCAGTGCTATGAGACTTGATAGTGCAGAAGGACCTGAAGAAATCACTGGATGGATCACATGCAATAGGTGGAATGAAGAAGGAGAAGAGGTTGGTGAAGACAGAGTGGATCCTCAGCACAGACTTAAGATCAGCTCACACACAAACACACTCTAGCACTGCTTCTTTTTTGTATGCGGATGTCACTTGTTCCTGTGACCTGTTCAAGACATCAATCAGCCTCTGCAGCAGATGCCGAGGCGTGGGAATGGTGCTTTCTATTATTGTAGATTAGTGATTAGTGTTTACACAGATGGCTTGATTAGTGTAAAACACAGGGACAAGTGAAGCATGGCAATGTATCAATAATGCTAAACGGTTAGTACACTGAGCATGGCTTGACATTTGATTTGTTAGATATAGCAATAGAGAAATAATAATAGTGACTACGACTGAGGTTCATGCATTATATCTATTTTCATGATATCAATTCAGCCTGAAAAAAGGCCAAATGATCTTACAGAAACACTGCTGTTGTTATTTTTTCTCATGCTAAGGGACCTTACAGATGCTGCTTCAACAGTTTTTTTTTTTAGTCAGAGAAGCTGGAGGGCAGGAAGACACAGGAATAACAAGAAAACTCCACAGATGAAGGCCCCAGTTGGCTTACACGTTTGAACTCAGAAACTTTTGCTGTGAGATGACATCTCTAAACTCTGTGCAGTTTGTAGATGTTTTTAATATTTACTCACTCTAGGCCAAATCTCTTTTTCCATCCAGCCCGTTACATTCCTCCTTTTCTCCATACTGCCCTGCAACAAAATGAAATCATACTGTTTGTTCTTATGCGTCTGCCGATCCTCTCTCTGATTGACATCCCCGTTCTACCAATGCGGAATACATTGGCCTTACACAAATATTGTTTAGTAACACAGGAGGACCTAGTCCCCTTTCAATGATTATATTATGCTAGTCATCAAAAAAAGCCTCAGTATTCTGCATTTTCTCCTCGTGTTTGTGTGAGTTCCCTCCGGGTCGCTACTCTGGCTTCCCCTCATAGTCCAAAAGCATGCAACATAATTGAATTGCCTGAGGAATTTGTTGAGAAGTTTTCGGACAAAACCACCATCATCGGCCAAGTTAAAAAGAGTGAAAAGGGATCATATTGGGACAGGGAATATGGGTTGTGCATTGACAAGGTCAGAGGTTCTTTCCAGCAGTCTGGGGTTAAATCACAACGGACTATGAACAACAGTCCACACCTTCTTCAAGGGTTTAAAGTCAAGACTTTCACCTTATTTATAAACTGATTGAGACAATGTTTTACCGCTACTGATATGTTTTTCGGACCATTGTCCTGCTGGAGCGCCCACCTGCGCCCAAGACAGTATCTTCTGTCTTACCTAAATATTACTGTAAATATAACTCAACCTTTTCCATTTTTTTTTACTTCTCTTTCACTCATCTATGCCAATAGTTTTTTGTATTATACTGAGTAACTGAAAAGGTGATTGTGAAAAGAGAAGTTTGAATTGACAACTGGAAAATGTTATCTTTTAGTTGGTCTTTTAAGCGATACATAATGGAAGGTAAATGCTGCATTTCTCCTGTTAACAGGTAGAAATCTCTAAAGGGAATTATTGCACGCTCATTCAAACAGACAGATTCAGTTACAAAAATAGAGAAAGTTGAGAGTGCAGCAAAGGGTCAAAAATAATAAAATTGGAAATGAAAAAATTTAAAATCAGGTACTGAAGATGGGGCTGAAAAAATACAGATGAAGATAATGAATTTCAACAATGACTGTCCAACCTACTGAAAGAAATGGGTGACTTGAAAGATGGCGGTCTGGAATAACCCGAGGCATTCTGAAAATGGGTTAAAAATCCTCTATTAGATCATGGATAACACCAACGCGTTTTGACGCAATCGAGTCTTCATCGGGGACAAGACAATTAGGAGCAGGGTTATTCATTTAAAAAATACTGACAGTGCAGAAGGTACGTGACCTAGTCATCCGATCTGTCAATACTGTCACATGATAGAAAACAAACCCAACAGAGAACAAAGGAAAAAAAGACAAGTATGAAATGTATCATTAAAGGAGAAAACCATATAGACCTAAGAGGACCAACATTGTGACCAAAAAAATACAACATATGTAACATATGTTGTCTACAGACTTGAATGTGAATATGGCTGCTTCTATATAGGCCGCACAAAATTACCCCATGGCACAGAACTAAAAGGCTGCAGGGCATACAAACCCAGACTCTTTGAAAGTCAAGGCCATTTAGGTCGTCCCTAAGAACTTTAAGGGTGTTGACAGACTCAAAAGTCTCCTTCCACGGGAGACATATTGGATTTACACACTCAAGGCCACTTTCTCCCCAGGCTTGAATGAAGAGTTTGACTTCTCCCCTTTCCCTTTAATTTATTATTGCCTGGCCATCTGACAGCGGTTTTTAGGAAATGCTATTATGATTGTTTTGTGAGTATATAAGTATGCCTCATGGTCATGTGGCATCGTTACTTATTATGATGATATATTGGACTGTTTAACCACTGTTAAGACTTTGGCAGAATACAGTGGTTTTCAGTCTTTGTGCAATCTACATATTTTTGTCCAGTAATTGCAAACTTCTTCATTTTCATGGATCGTCATTTACCTTTTGACTCTTACATTTTCTTGTTTTTCATGGTATTTTACTCACGTCATTTTTTTTTTTGGTTGCAATGTTGGTCCTCTTCGGTCCACATGGTTATTCCTTTTGGGATACATCTCATTCTTGTCTTTTTGCTTTTGTTCTATGTTGGGTTTGTTTTCTTTCATGTGATAGTATTGACAAGTCAGATGACTAGGTCACGTATCTGCTGTCAGTATTTTTATAAATACTACACCTGTTCCTAATTGTCCCTGATGAAGACTCGGTTGAGTCGAAACGCGTTGGCGTTATCCATGATCTAATAGAGGATTTTTAACCCACTTTTACAGTGCCTCGGATTATTCCAGACTGCCAGCCATCAAGTCACACATTTTTTTTTTCATTGTTGGAATTCATAATCTTCATCAGACAGATTCAGTTATTCAGTGGTGAATCCCCATCAGATGAGTTAAGGGAGACAGGAAAAATCCTTGTCCTCTGGATGTAAAAGTAGTTTCATTACAAATGGGAGAAGCCAACCACTAAATGACTCATCACGGTGTCCACGCTTGACATCCGCCATTAGCATATACAGCATATATCCAGCTTTAGCATTAGCATATCACATTTTGCTAATGCTGAGCTGCCCTTCAGTTAAAGAGAAGGAGAGGCGTTCGTGTATTTGCGTCAGTATGGGGAGGAGAGGAGTATATACAGATGTGTAGATTGCCACAAATATGTAAATACTGAATATTAGATCTTTAACATCTAAAACAGTTTTAGTAAATGATCTTATTCTAGATCATCATATTGACTTATTCTGTCTGACGGAGACCTGGCTGTGTGAGGCGGGATATGTTAGTTTAAATGAATCTAGCCCCGCTACTCATATTAATACTCACATACCTAGAAGCTCAGGCCGAGGAGGTGGAGTTGCAGCCATATTTAACTCCAGTTTACCATTAAATCCTAAACCCTAACCTGACTGTAACTCATTTGAAAGCCTTACTCTCAGTCTTACAAATCCAACCTGGAAGCATCAACCGGCATTCTTATTTGTCATAGTGTATCGGGCTCCTGGCCCATACTCCGAATTTTTAAATGAGTTCTCTGATTTTCTGTCCAACCTAGTCCTTAAGACAGATAAAATAATTATATTAAGTGACTTTAACATTCACATAGATAAAGACAGAGATAGTCTTGGTGCCGCGTTTTAACATAATATTAGACTGTGTTGTTTTCAGCTATCTGAAGAAGCTGTAATAAAATTTAAAGAAGCTATTCCATCAGCCCCAAATTCACTTGCATGTCTCAACTTAAAAGAATCTGACTCTAACGTTAGTCCTGGGCAAATTGAATATTTCGTTGATAGGAATGCAAGCTCACTGAGATTAACTCTGGACACTATCGCCCCCCTAAAAAAGAGGAGAGCAGCTCCGTGGTTTAACAACCTGACGCGAAACCTCAAACAAACAACTCATAAACTAGAAAGAAAATGGCGACACACTAAACTTGTTGAGTCCTGATTAGCCTGGCAAGAAAGCATTAAAAAATATAAGAGAGCCATCCACAGCGCCAGAGCGGCCTATTACTCTGCAATGATAGAGTAAAATAAAAAAAAACCCTGGTTTTTGTTCGGCACTGTAGCCAAGCTGACTGAGAGTCAGAGTTTTATGGAGCCCCGTATTCCTAAAACCCTTAGTAGCGATGACTTCATGAGTTTCTTTAATGACAAAATTATAAGTATTAGGGACAAGATCCATAACCTCCTGCCTTCATTGGCTCAAGTTTACACCCCAGGACTATGTGCTTGGAAACAACAGATAGACCTGGAGCAGATCTAGACCGCTTTATTCCTATTGATCTGAAACGATTAACTTCCTTTATTTCCTTATCCAAAACAACAACCTGTCTCCTAGACCCAATCCCAACTAGTCTACTTAAAGAACGTTTACCCTTAGTCAGCAACCCTCTATTAGAAATCATCAATCTGTCATTAAATTCAGGATACATACCACAGTCCTTTAAAATAGCTATAATCAAACCGCTGCTTAAAAAGCCGACTCTTGATCCAGAGGCTTTAGTAAATTACAGTCCGATATCTAACCGAACAATTGTGTGATTTTCTGCGTAACAAAAGTTTATTTGAGGATTTCCAATCAGGTTTTAGAGTTCACCATAGTACAGAAACAGCACTGGTCAAAGTAACAAATGACCTTTTAATGGCATCTGATGAGGGACTGGTCTCTGTTCTGGTCTTGTTGGATCTTAGTGCTGCATTTGATACTACTGATCACCAAATTCTAATACAACGACTTGAAAACCTAATTGGCATCGAAGACACTGCATTAAATTGGTTAAAGTCATATTTATATGACAGATCTCAGTTTGTATCTGTTAACAATGAATCCTCCATGAATAGTAAAGTTACCCACGGAGTTCCCCAGGGATCTGTGCTTGGGCCAATATTATTCACATTATATTTGCTCCCTTTAGGCAACATTATCAGGAAACACTCCGTAAACTTGTTATGCTGATGACACATAATTGTACTTATCAATGAAACCAGGTGAATCTAATCACTTATCCAATTTAGAGGCGTGTCTCAAAGACATTAAGACTTGGATGACCTGCAACTTTTTATTATTAAATTCAGATAAAACTGAAGTTATTGTGTTGGGACCCAAGCACCTTAGAAACAATTTATCTGATGATATATCTACTCTGGATGGTATGACCTTGGCCTCCAGCACCACTATCTATCTATTGATGGCTAATATAAGGATGTTGAAGATATATTTGGAATATTTTTACATTTTCAACAATACACAAGATCCAGATCAACACAATAGCCAAGATGAGCAGTTTACATACCACAGCATGATATTAACTAGTTTGATGAAGGTGGTGGAAGGTGTTAACTTCTCTAAATAAAAGTGATGTGCGTTATCAGCTCTCAATACATTCCAACCTGCATGTAGGCCTATCATTATCCACCCCACACCAGTGGAGCACACTGTGTTGCTAATCTGAGGCAACATCCAGCCCTCAAGCGCATGAAACAGTCTAAAATGTCTTTGAAATGAGAATTAAGTTTTGTGGGAAAGGCACATATTGCTCCAGTTAGTGGCAAGAAAATGTGGTAACAGCTTTTATATGCATGTTTTCTATATGAAAATGTCTTCACAATCATGAGCTAAATGAAATCAATCAACCGAAAATGGATTTCCAATACTTTCATCTTTCCTGAAAGGTGAAAAATTGAAGTAATTTGCAATATACTGATTTGGGGACCACTGTCCCTGTGGTACCTGAAGCAGCTCTGGAAAGCTGGAAAGCCTCCTCTGCAACCCACACATGTCTAACATCATGGTCTCATAACAAATACCCATTTTGGTCTGACTTTAATGGTGTCATTTCACAATTTAATGTAGTGAATGTGTGGAAGAAAAAGACAAGTCAGGCCTGCTGTTCTGGGAAGAGACCTTTGTTGCACAGAAAGTGATTTATGTTATTTGACAAAGCATCAGCAGCAGGTTCAGTAATAAGCCCAGGATAGCAGACAAGCAAAATACAGCGATCATGTGACTGTAAATAACCAGAGCAGAAAAACATGTAAAATGTTAATATTGGCAACTGTTCGGAGCTGATTAGTTTAAGCTCCGAACAGTTTAACTAAAAAACCCCAGAGAAATGTTCATCTTACTATTTAATATGTAAACAGCAAACTTGAATTGATTTGATATTATATTTGAGAAGGATTACCAGAGGAATTTTCTCATTTATTTCATGCTAGCTTGAATGACTTTCTAGAATTAAGACCTCTATGTTTTTGAAACGTCTTTCTGCCAAAATGCATAAAAAAAAATGCACCTCCTAACCGTGGAAAACTCAAATGATTTTACATCTGTCATGTCCTTCAGCTTTGCTGCGGGTAGCTCAAGGCATTACCAGGCCTGATGGGAAATAAAAACCTACAGTTTGTTTTTGGTTTGCCCCAGGTCATCCTGTTTTTTTGGATTTGCACAAGACAACCTTCACAGGGGAGCGGATCACGAGGTATCACTCAAATAACCAGCTCACATCAACTTCAACTCAGAGCTGCCGCAAATACGAAATCCCCTCAACTTGTGCCACATTGTTAACTCTGCTCAAATCGTTTTTTAATGCTTCTTCTTACTTACCAGAATGCATGACCTTAAGTTGGCTGGAACATAAATTACATAAATTGTGCTCTTTGCCTTTGGGCACAGCTCCCTCTACGCTATGACCCAAAGCCCAAAATACTTGAAACTCCCTTGCTCTTAATGGGACAGCTTGAATGAAGAGTTGGCTTCTGGTCGGTGATACAGCCTGCGATACAGTCTATAGACACTACTGGATAACTCATCATATTTCAATAGACTGACAAGTTATGTTGTATCTAAAATGTTCCCCCCAGTAACCATCCATGTCAATCATATATGTTTAAATTGTGTAAAATGTAGGGGTATCTCTGAATAAATTGAAAATAGTATTCAGAATTATCTATCTTTAAAAATACTTTTCTGATGTTGTAGTCTGGAGAGGTATTTCGCATTTTAAGTTGTTGCTGTGTTTTGGCAAATGGAGGATTATACTAACTGAAGATGACGGATCTCACTTAGAAGGAGAACCCGTTCCTCACTCACAGTTCTTCTGAAATGGTGCCACGGATCGGCTTCGGAAAATTTCAGGTAGAGAAGGAGAGGGAGAGACTTCCCGGCGCCTTCTCCCCTGCCAAATTCTACATACTGGACCTTAAAGGCTAGAGGAAAATGGATTAATATTAATTGATGGAAGTTAGGTGTGGAGTAGCAGTAATATGTCAGTAAAAATTAGGAAAAAAAATGTTTTTACCAAATTTATAACTGTTGTTAACCGGACTGGTAACACTGGGGAAACATGAGTCTTGGGAGACAGTGGCTCAGTTGATATAGTGGTTGTCCACCATTGTCGGTGGTTCGATCCCCGGCCACTGCAGTCCACATGTCGAAGTGTCCTTGTGCAAGATACTGAACCCCAAGATGATGGTGTGAATGATTACTGCTCCTGATGAGCATGTTGCTTGGGATGAGCTTGCATGTAAGCCTCTATCATCACTGTAGGATGGGTGAATGGGTGAAGGATGGCTCTCAATATAAAGCGCTTTGATTGGTCGAGCAGATTAGAAAAGAGCTTTATGAGTACAGTCCATTTAAGAGAGATAGAGCTGGAATGAAACATGATAGAAGGTGAAACAGGTAAGTCAGACGAGGAGGACAGACACAAATAGAGGGAAAAGAAGCAGAAAGGAAAACATGGAAAAGCAATACTGGGGCAGGAGTACTATTCAAGTGTATATACACTAAACGCTAGAACACTAAACAGAATGAAAGCAAAGTTTATCATAAGAAAAACAAAGACAGAAAATATAAAGCCTTAGGAATAAGGCTGGAGAACAAAAACTAAGACTATGATAAAACAAGGTGCAACAAACCATCAGGGCAGGCAATGCCTTCCCTGCTAACCCAAACATTGTCAGAAAGTCATTGTTCAATGAAGATTTTAATTGAGACTACATGTATTTGAACAGTTTCTTCCCATCCATTTCATTAATTCCATTGCTCATCTCTGTGGCTACTTCCAGTGATCTGCATGTGATTGCTTTCATCGCTCCCATCTGTTCCCTTCATTTTCCTGTGCTGCTGGTGCTGGCTGAAGACACCAGCGCTCAGTGCATGCATATGCAAAAAGACACACAAATTCTGATCTCATTCCTCTCATTCATGTTGCATGGCTATGATGGGGTAAATGCATGTTCTTTGATAAATTCAAACTCTGGATTTCTAGTCTAGTATAGGACATTAACTCGATTCTGTGATATGCAGTTGTGTTGAGCCCAGCTGGTCGCCTGTTGGTATCAGAGAGGTATCCGATGCCAACTGGGCATCTTGTGTTGGACACATTCCAACAGACACACACAGAGCCAAGCAATGAGGGCATCCCTTGGAGTATATCCATTCTGGTAAGTACCAAAAGGCATATTAAGATGTGTAATTCAGTTGTTGAAGAGGCATTATTTTGAACCCGCTTGTGTTAATATTAAGCAAAGACATGCTACAGAATGATCCATAACATAAGCATTTGAAAAGTCTCATTTGGGCACGTCACTATCACCTCTGGGCAGTTCTCGCATCCCCTGCGGTGTTCATTTAGTTGGCTTTTCTTGTCTTTGTTTGAATCCAGTAATCGTTGTTAGCTTTACACCTTTGTCCTACTTCTCTTCCTTTATTCATCTCTTCCTCTCTCAATCTATCCTTCACAGTCAAGCAAAGTACACATGCAAAGTCAGGTTGTTCAGAGCAGCGGTGTCCCTTGATGAAAACCCAGGGGAAAGGTTCAAGGAATTGCTTTTGAGTATCATCAAGATGGGGCTATTCTTTCTTTTTGTATTCAGCACAAACAGCCACAGCTGTTTGCACAATCCAATGCCTTAGAATTGTATATTTTCCTCCCTTGTTTTTCCTTTTAACCTCTTCTTCCCTTACACCATTCTTGAGCCAATGCTCAGTTTTGCTTATCAATACAAATTGGGATTAATGTCAGAACAGGTAGATGTTCATGCTATTAATGCCATTATATTTTGGTCATGTATTTTTTGATCAGCCATGGCAAAGTTGTACCTGAGAAAAGTTTAAGGAGAAAGAGAAACGTGTACGTCTGTCATTAGCAAGCTGGTTGTTAAAAATTAATTCTCCGTTCTGTGGATCCTGCTATAGTTTGAATGTGATACTAATTCTTGGCTAAATATGGTAACAGGAAGGCCGCTTTGTAATTGAGAGTGCAGGCGATCCTGCCCATTCTATCCTGGCAGCAGAGGTGGGCTCAGTATTTTGCTCAGGCTAAAAATTTTGCTAGAGCAAAAATATTTTTTCTGAGCTCTTACCATAACAGCGACTCTTCCAAACAAGGGTTTGGAACTTCTCTCTCAAGCCAAAAATCACACAAGTACTTGTGTTTGTGTAAACATATGTAATAGTATGAGGATGCTTCGTACTATTACCTATGGGGCAAGAGTGTCCAAAATGTTGGTGCTGTTATCCAGATTTGGACCATTATTCTGTCTCACCCTTTTTCATAATGGCATGTTCTTCAGCCAGCTTTCTGTTTGGGCGTGGACACATTTTAACACCATTACAAGTTTGTATCCTGCTTTTACTACTGTACACTAACTATAAATGATTATTAAAGGTGATTAATAATCTAACACAAACATAAAAAAATTATCCAAGAGACAGATGGATTGTATTCTTTTAAATATCTTTATATATATTTCTTTCCTTTATCAGAAGAAGGATAAAGAGGGCCTGATGGGATCTACTTTTATGTAGCCTTGAGAAATGGACAGGTAGGACAGGTAGTGCAACGTCGGGCAATTATTCTTTTGGACACGTATATTAAATCAAATATGAAATGCAAACATAACAAAAGCCACATTGTGTCTTTTCTGCTCACATTTATTCTGAAATGGAGCCAACTTTCTCAGTAAATTGAGTCTAGAAGCAGAGAAACAACATGTCTTCAACTTTAGTTTCCCTGCCAGGCCAAGGCCGGCATTATCGGAGGACTTATCAGTGCGAAGACACCGCATAACCAGACTTTGTAATAATCCAATCTGAATGAGGGAGTCATTTTTTTAATTTTATTCTTATACGTATATATTTTAAAAGATACATATTTTTTTTATGTTTTATGTATTCCTATTGGAGTAAGTAATTGTGTAACAGACTCGTACCCCCCAACAAAGGTAAACAAATAGAAAAATAAAAGAAATAAAAGAAATAGATAGAAAATAAAGTAAGACTAGATTAATTAAAACCCTAACATAATAATTCATGATTCAGTGAAAATAATTCTAGGTCAGAGAGCTTCCCATCAGCGGATCAACAACTCGGTCATGTTATTATTGGACTTTTCATATTCACATCATTGTTAATGACATGTCTTTAATCACACTCTTTTTGACAAGAAAAAGGAAAATGTATTAATTAAAAGAAAATGAATGACTCCTGTAGTGTAAGTGGCATTTATCATGGGGAAGTTCAACTAATATATTATATATATTCCTTGTATAGAATTCCTCAGCATAGGCTGGTGTATCGAAGCTGATTGTGTTGCCTTTGAAGAAGACTCACGCTGGATGTTGCATTGTAAACTTCCCACCTTTCTTATAGACGGTTGACTGGCACAAGCCTATGATGCGGAGATCTGTGTGCCCTCTCTAGCTAGACCAATACAAATGTTTTGACATAAAGAGCGATTCTCCAGGTCGTCCACCTTAGCTTTCAGGTAAGCATTTTTCAGTTGCAAACTCAGGCTGCCTCCATGGACATAATCTGGTCACTGTGTTCAGTCAGCCAGGACTCAATGGCAGTAAAGGGTTGGCACTTCGCTGTCCAAAGTGAGATGAATTAAAGTTTGGATCGGTGCCAGAGCAGATGCTATTTCTGTTCACAAGCTTATTCGGAGTTTGTTTAGTTCACTGATTAGGAAGTCGGCTGAAACTGGCTCCTCCGTATCTGCTGCCACACTTACAAAACGTTCCATGAGATTTTTGGCTTTGCGGATCTCAGGTGTAAATTTCTTTCTTCTTCTCCTTTTCGCATAAGGTTATAGTCACCTAAGTGGCAATTGCATTGAATGGGTGCAAAAATAAATATAACACTCTTATGAATAATTATATTCAGGCCGCCTGGACTTATTTTGTTTATATGGCTGTAGAACTGTCAAAACATGTGCAATGAGTGAGAGCATCTGCCCCTTTTTCCAAGATAACTTCAACTTTCAATATCTGGCAGTTATTCAATATTACTGTGTGTTTTTGACTGTGCAATAACAGTTTAAAGGGAAAAAGATAAATAACAGATTTGGATTTTTCAAGTTTATAACAGGATAAGAACCCTGAAATGACCTGAACAAACCATTTCTAAGCTCAGCACCATGGGTGATCGGGCCTTCTGTTCTGCTGCCCCTCGTCTGAGGAATGCCCTCCCCGACCATCTGAGGGCTCCACAGACGACTGACACATTTAAAAAAGGACTTAAAACTTTCCTTTTTAGCAGAACCTATAACTTTAATTAACATTGCTGCTTTTTGGTCAGGTTATTATATAGTTATTATTTTATTTTTTATTGATGCTTTTATCTGCTTTTACTTTGTAGCACTTTCAGATTTGATTCAGATGTAAAGTGCATTATAAATTTAATGTATTGTAATTATTATTATTATTTCACATGAACAATTTGAACTTTGAACTGTTTTACATATATACAAAAAAAAAGTGTCAGTCCTTGCATTTTAATTGTTTTTTTTCTGCCTGTTTTTATAATAAATGTCCAGGCGTTTTTTATCTGAAAAAGTCCCTGAAGCAGTTTCTCCTTTGCTCCCTTTCACTCTACTCAAAGCTGCAGGCCGATCTTCCGTCGGGCAGCATATCCTTACCGTAATGTCTAGTGTATCATGCCATACACCGTCGGAAAGCTCCCGCTCACTAGTTTCAGAAACTGTTTGAATTTGGGAACAAATGTGTGACACGCTGGCAAATCTTGTCTGTGATTAGAAGGTCGTAATGCGGAGGTCCTGGGGGCTACCGTAATGACTGTCTAATAATGGTCTAGGTCAGGGGACTCAAATACAAATCTTAAAGGTCCATAAAACATTTTTTCAACTAGTCAAATGTCCATTTTTATAGTCAGTCAAGCCACAAGCCATAATACTGTTATATTGAAAGCAAAATAAAATGCCATTTCCATTTTGACATAAATTAAAAAAAAATACTCAAATAAAACAAAACCCTCCATGGAATACTTTGGTAAACAAATATATCAAGATCTCAGAAATTTAGTGCAATGAAAAAGTATTTTACATTGTTTCAAACACGGATGCTTAATGAAAGAAAAGGCATCCTGTGCTTACCCAACACCCACGCCACAATGAGTGAGCACTCTGTTGCTTTTTGTTGTTGTGTCAGTGACCCAGTAACAGCCCATCAGCGCTTCGTTGGCATGGAGATGACAGCCCATTTACACATGCCGCCCAAACCGGTTTACATTGGACACTTTTCTCCTTTCCGAATTAAACCTTTCCGAATTTCAATGTTGGTCGCCTCTCTACATGACTTGTGATCTTTTCCGACCCGTTGTTTACATGGATCCACTCTCCTAATCGGATCACTTTCAGACATGCGCAGATGATCCCAACTCAGATACAACGATATTGCGTTTACGTGCATCGACTGGCTATTGGAAAGGCTTTCCGAAAAGATTTTGACTACCTCCTTGCAGAGGAATGAAGTCTAATTCGGAAAGGTTCTTTCCAATTCGGAAAGGGGTGTTACATGCAGCATTTTCTTTTCAGATTATACGTCTTTTCCGAATCTTATCAGAATTAGGCTGTAAACCCTCAATCTGTGGACCCTGAACTGTCACACGTTCAGTTCAGGGTCCGCAGATTGAGGGCTGCTGGTCTAGGAGTTACGGTAATGAGAAGTACGCATGCCAAATCCTGTCAGCGGCTACACGATGTGGATAAGAGGGATAAACAAAGAAATTCTGTACATTTTAAGTAATAAGCTGGACTATTCAGAAGCAACCCCTCATGTGTGTTTTGCCCTATTCTGACGAAAGAAAAGTCTTTTACAGATGTGTAAGGCAGAACACACATGAGAAATTGGCTAAAAAAGAAATGAATATGGCTATAGATAAATTAAATTGTTAACCTAAATCATCTGATATTACTATTTATCTTCTATTTTTGAATTTAATGATGAGATAGTCAAATCTTATTTTTTAATAAGAGTGTTTGCCGACAAGATGTCTTTCTGGTCACATGCACGGTGCACAACGGAGAAAGAGAGAGAAAAATCCATGTCGACGCACCAGCAAGAAAATTGAGCTTTGACAGTGAGTCAAGTGAAAAACTAGCAGATACCTGTGGATACATTCCGTTTGAAGGCAATTGGTTGCCGGAGGGGCCGTTTTGTCAAGCGTCGTTGTTGCTTGAATTCACCTGCCTGGGTAAGCTAGTTGCTTTAGCTTGGATGTTAGCCAAACATTATAACATTAATAAGAAGTTTATTCGAAACCGTTTTATGCTTATCATTATGTTTTTTTAAAGTTTTTTTTCTGTGTCAGGAAATAAAACAGTACCCTGGTACTGAGGTAAGCCAGGTTACCCGCCCATGCAACTTTCTTTACCACTCATTCCTTAATTGATGGGGATAATTGACCGATTATTTGCTGTATTTTGATAAGATGGTAAAATACCAAACTTATTATGGTATTAAGAGTGTTTAATTTGTCAAGATTATTGTGTAACCGAGCCAAAAATGAGAATTATTTCTAAAGATGAATCCTGTTTCGCTTTAACTACAAAAGGGAAAGGTTTAAGAAGAAATGTGTATGATTTGATGTGATGCTTGAGTGAGTTGATGCTTTTTTGCAAAATTGCAATTGTTTTTCAAACAATTGCAATTTCAATGTCTGAATAGGCTCAGACATTTTTTCTGAGCCTATTCTCAGAAATAATGTCTCGTTGAGCATGTATTGATTTTACTGAAGAATACTAATTATTTATTCAGTCTACATAGTATTTCATACAGGAAATGCTTATTTTGACATTGATAATTAATGTGGTACAACATGACAAAAGACAATGAGAAATAGGTTAGCTTGAAAAAAATGAGCAATGACTCATTTTGAGAAATGACTGTAAACCTTTTTGAAATCCAGGTCAAGTTTTTATGTTTGGATTCGAAAATTCCCAAGGAAGGATTCAATGATTCCAAATAGATGGCGAGCCAACCCAAACTGATCCCACAACTCTGAACCATGTGATCGTCAGATTGTCAGACCTCTAACAGGTTGCAGCTCGAATAAAAATAGATTATAGATAATTGACATAGTTTCAAACTTGACACTGACTGATTGAGACTGACTTTAACCTTAACAACACTGAATATGGAAAACCGGAACCAAATACAAACGAAAAGTGAAACTAATATCTCTTTAAAGAACAATTCAGGACATTTCAGTTAAAAGTGCGCCGATCGTTCCGGCGGGCGATCGCCGTGAGGCCTAGTTTAAAAAAATCGTCCGGTAACACGCATGCTCCATACATGCACACTGTTTTGCCCATACAGCAGCCGTTTAGTTTGAAATATCATGTTGCCATTTAATTTGTGACATTATACAGCTCCTTCATGGCTGATCATGAAAGGACCTTTATAGTTGCTCTTTCAAATGGGACGCACCCCATCCAGAAGACAACCAGACCAGATGGGAAGCTTGTGGGAGCCCACTCCTAGACCTGGAAAGGCCCCTTATCCCACTATCATACAAAACTACATCCCTCATAGGCGCTGTCGCCTACCTCAAAGCAGTCTAAGATGACGGCAAAGTTGAAATAGGCTTTGTTATGTGTAAGGCAAAGCTAGCAAACGAGTCTGAACCAACAACCCCATGGCTTGAACTTTCAGCCGCTGTCCTAGCAGTGGAAATGGGAGACCTCTTCCAATCCAGAACCAGTTGGACCTCAAGCTTAACGCCATACAATTCTTCACGGTGAACAAGCTAGTGTTGGCTGTGTTTGTAACGAATCCAAACGATTCTACAGGTATGTCCACAACAAAGTCCAATGTATTTGCCAATCTTCAAGGACAGAGGCATTACGTCCGTATGGGCGAGAAACCAGCACACCTTGCATCAAGGTGTCCTGGCCGCATCCGAATTGGAGAACACATCCTGGTTCGCCCGCCCCCCATTTCTACGTCAACCATAACCACAAGCAGAAGAAACAGAAACAAGCATGAACTTCATGCTGGTCAACCCCGAGAACCATGCGGAAGCCCATCCCCCAGGGGCCAGCCTGTGCCATTCCTCTGATGGAAACAACCCTTACTCTAGAACGCTTCCCAAACCCTCAACTCACACGGAAGAGGCATAGCATTCCTTGTCCATATCGCAAGATCACACAAGCATGCCGTATGGGCAGCACACACACCAGGCATAAGCTACAACAGCTCCTCATGCAAGTAAACCAGAAAAAACAAAGCTTGTAATTTGTAACAACAGTGGGGACAAAAAACTTTGGTATAACAGACTATATCACGCACTTCAAAATTTATCGCCCCGAGGAACATAGCAAGTTTCAAGAAGCAAAAGTTGGCCGAGCAGGTAAAACTAACGAATGCACAGAGACAGCTACAACCCCTGACGTCCCTGAACAAAGCCAACATATAATGGACTTAACAAGGGGTACAATGTTTTATTTTCACTTTGAAAGGTCATCAATTGGTTTACAGAATGGAGGATACATTAATTTCAACAGTTCAGAATACATTCACAATGCGGACCAGCCTGCCATCCACTGTAATCCTTCAAAATTAGAGCCCTAACAATACATTCCTGATTATTGATATGATTTATTTAGAGGGCTAAGATTTTTTTCGTATTCATTATGTTCAAAAGTCGGCACACCGTTGTAAATTTGAAGTTTGTTATGCAATTAATATTGCAGTTAAATACATTTAACTCTGTGAGTTTGTTTTTTGCGCTTGTGCCCAGCTCCTTACAAACCAATATGTGACGTTTACTTACCCCGGAGCGGGTTTAACGAGTGTTTCCAACACTGTAAACAAAATCAGAAATATCAGAAAATTAATCAGCTATTGGCTTTTTCCTACTCCAATTTTTGTCTCCATCATATTAGCCAATAAAACTGTTGGTCAGCCTATATTCATTAATCATAAAGGATGAACCGCATGAAAGAGGGGTCTGTTGCAATGACCTGTCAGGGAGATCTGCTTTTTACTCCCCTCCTGTGCATAATGCTTCTGATTGCCAGTGCTGCCACTCTTGGTTTCTTCCCAGGTGACACAAATAAAAAGCAATCATTCATAACTCCTTTTTCTGGATTGACAGTTTTCTGATTTGATCTGATGCTTCTTTCTCTCTCAGATCATCAGCTCATCAACCACTTCAGTATCCACAAGCCGTGATTTGGTGGATGCTCATGGCTCACGCCATCCTTAGTGTGTTGTTACTGGATATTTTATGTGGCCTGACTGGAGCCACACATGGACTTTCTCCATTGCTGTTGCTATTAGTATGACTTCAACACTGTAAGGTTGCAGTTGATTTCAGCGTTTAAAGGCAGTTTGGGGCTGAATGGATATGCTGTTTTAGAACTAGGGCTACACAATTGTGGCCAAAATGTCAATACTGAGATCCAGATTATTTTTTTTTTTACAATTATTCATTGTTTTAATGACCTCATCTGTTCAGCTTGACCATAGTTCAGATAGGTAAGAGGCAGTGGGAAGTTCTCAACATCGGTGAGATGCCTCTCTCTTTCCCCTCAACGTTTCATCATCAGTGTAGGTAGAATTACTACGACAAATCATAACTCACAGTATTTATTGGATGCATATATTTGGTCCTCTGGAATACGATTGCATTAGTGATTTAGGCGGGTATTTGTGAGCTGGATGGACCAGATGACACAAGCTCACATTTGATGACGTTTCACATCGGCAACCTTATTTCTTAGATTTCTTGCAGTCTTTATGCTTCAGTTAGTTGTCTGTTTTCAAGTGGTTAACCAGTTACTTTTGTTGCTTTATGGTGTGTTGTGGCAGTTTTTTTTTTTTATCACGCTGCGTGTTCCAGCTATACTCCAGAGTTTCATCAGACAGATGAAACTAGCTGCGTCATCTGTCTGGGAATATGTATTTGTGAGATAGACAGGTACTTTTGTCTGAGAACCTGTCTGTTTGTATTTCCTGAGTATAAAATGTTCTCTTAATCCTCTATTCTGGCCGCACATGGCCGAGTAGCTTCCAAAAGCTCTTTCTCTGTGTGTTGACATGATGCAGACACATCTGTAAGCACGCTTTACATGAGTTGTTCTTTGTGATCATCACTTGCCCCAAAATCCAAAAGACTTCCATTCAATGGATTATGGTCCTCAACATATTTAATTTTAGTTATGACCATTTTCCATCTGTTGTTAACTAGCGGTACATTTATGATGTTAACAGAACTGGTCTGGACTGCATGCAGGAAATGTCTGCAGAGGAAGAGCTGTGCCTGGTCAGGTAGTGGTCTCGGATGTGCTCGAATTTCTCTCTCCTTTTAATAAAGAGGGAATGAAAGAAAATTGCAAAAAGCACTAAAAGGGCATAGAAGAAACATTGTTTTTAAAAGATTTATTGTTTGAACATTAATTATTATTTGTTCTCTTACTTAGGATGAACTGCTGCAAGGACATAGTGAACTAAGTTTTGCAAAAAGACTGCTACGCACTTTGTTTCTCTTTAAAAAAAAATCAACTAAATCTCTTACCAGCATTTCTAAAGCTCAATAATTAACACTCTGTTTCCCATTTCTTCCCGGCACAAAATTGACGAAAACAAATACAAGCTGTGCTGTGGTTGATACTTTTCTTGCCAAGCTATAGTAGTGCTCTCTAATCTGACAAGCATAGCTACACCACACAACAAATAGTCAGGCGTTGTCAGGTGTTGTTAATCAGGTGTATGTCGGGTTTGAACCTCTCTAACAAGCTTTTTTTCCCCCGCATCTTCACAAGATATAAAACTGAATGCCTCACCACTAATGACTTCAGGAATACAGTCTGGAAGTTTGAATGCATTGATGTCTGCAAACACTAGGAATCTGTGAAAGTTTGTGGCAAAGTCAACTAACTCCAGTGGAAATGCAATTATCATATGACTCACTTGAGGAGGCAAAATTAATTTGCATAAATGTTCTGTGTACGAATCAGCGTTTGTGATCTTTGACATTTTAATTTGCATCCTGACCAGCATCACGCGATCATGAATTTGCATTAAACGATAGGATGTGCCATTGTGTGCAAAACGGTTTTGTTCATGAGATAATGAATTGCTTTAGATAGATATGTTAAGTTATTAAAATTCACTGTTGATATTGTTAGTCCGCAAGCAATCGTGAGAATGCACAAAAATCCTGTCGATTATTCAAAGACATGGTAATTTAAACACAGACACACACACATAAATATGTTAAGTGCATCACTTCTTGTTTATGGCTTACATTTTACTATTTTACTATAATTTTGTCAACCACCAGCAGGTGATTATTAAACGATTTTATTATTGTGATTTTATTCTGTGGATGCAGACACCCAGTAAGACATATGGCTTTCCTTAAAAACAGCAAAGGTGGCCTAATTTCTCTGCATTCATGCCACAATTTGTTCTCAAACCATCACAAACTTCACATGTTTCTATTCTGCGTTCAAATAGAGACACAAATTATGAATATAAATCTAAAATAAGTAATAACAAATAATGTCTGCATCTATAACTGGAGAATAACAACAACAAAAATACTTATGTTGGAGTCAGTCAGATGTGTTGTGGTGTTTACTGCATTCAACAGCCCTATCTGTCTTTTGTATTTTACTGCAGGACTGACTCAGCAGTCGAACCAGGGACGAAAAGAGGTTATTAAGTAAATTTACTCTCGGCAATTGTTGTCTTCCTTTAGCTCCCCCTCAGTCTCTGCCGGAGGACCCCCATGTGATATGGGTTATTTTCAAGTAACAGCCAGTGAAAATGGTCAGCTCATTATTTTTAATGGGTGTTTGAGATGGGCTCCATTGTAGTGGTGTGCTGTCATTTAGATCCCTGGTCAGAGAGCGGAATAAAAAGGAAAAATGGATGGTGAGCACAGGGAACACATTTCTCAATTATGGTAGACGTGCGCTCTAGCTGACGACATTCAAGGAGAACGTCTTTATGTGTGTTTGCTTTGATCAGCCCTATTGACAGAGAGTGAGAAAGAACGAGCGAAAGAAGACTTCTAATTTGAAAGAAAACCAGTGTTTTTCCATTGAAGCATGACTATTTTTGAGCGAAACTAACTAATTTTGTCACCCTACAAGTTTAATTGTGATAATTTTTCAATTCACAAAAGTCAGATGGCTGGTGAGCTCATCTCGAAGCCCCAATAACCCAGGAGCTTCCAGCAACCTGAGCAAAATGTTGTTTTCCATCTAGATGAGATTTCATTAAGTCTCCTCGCTGTGTCCCCTGTGGCTGCTCTAATCAGTCGGTGGGAGCGTTAACTCTTTCTTGCCTGTTTCGTAAGGCTTCCTGCAGCATCTCTTTTAACCCCCCATCTCACCGTAACACCCTCTCTGCCAGTCTGTCGGCACAATGTGAGACCCGTACACTGGTGTGGGCATTTGGATACAGCAAAAAACAATCACTGGGTGGTTGTCATATCATTGATTAAGATTGGTGAGGTTATTACACAACACCAGTATGCACGGATGCTCCCTGGTGAAGGCCAGGCTGAACTTCTAATTTTAAAATGAGAAAAAAACTATGGTAATTAAATTCTTGCTTTAATGGCTGTTATATATATATATATACATATATATATATATATATATATATATATATATATGTGTATATATATATATATATATATATATATACACATATATATATATATACACATATATATATATATATATATATATACACATATATATATATATACACATATATATATATATATATATATACACATATATATATATGTGTATATATATATATATATACACATATATATATATATGTGTATATATATATATATACACATATATATATATATATAGGTACAAACACTGTTATTGGCACACCCTGCATTTAATGTTTTTGCAGCCCCCTTCTACCAGAATACAGCCCTGAGTCTCCTTCAGTAGTGTATGATGAGGTTTAGGAACACATGGAGAAGATCTCAGACCATTCCCCCATACAGAAACTCTCTAACTTCTTCAGATTCTGATGTCAATGCTTGTGGAACTCTCCGCTGCAGCACATCCCACAGATGCTCTGTTGGCTTAAGTTGAGGTGACTGATGTAAACGGCTCGAAACCTTTATTTTGCAACGTCTGAGCCATTCTTGGGTTGTAATTCTAAATAAATCTAAGTAAAATGTTGATATATGCTTTCTATCATTGTCCTGCTGGAAGGTCCAACAGCAACCCAGTTTAAGTTTCCTGCCAGAGGATATTAGGTTTTCATCCAACTTCTACTGATACTTGAGTCTATGGAACGATGCATTAAACAAGATGTCTGGTTCCTTCGGAAGAAAAACAGCCCCACAGCATCAGAGATCCCCCCCACCATACTTCTCGTCATCTGTATGGCTTTCTGTCTTGCTACATCGCAAAAAAACTGTAATCTGGTCTCATCTGATTTGCGTTCCATTGTAAGTCCCAGCTGTCAGATTGTTGCAGCTCTAGAATTTTTCTTTTGCACATTATCGCTGTGTTCTCTGGTCTTTCCCACGTCATAGAGAATGAGGCTGTGTCAGCTCACTCCAATAAAACAGGAAGTCTTGTTCTCCACCTCAGAGTTCCTACTCAAACTGATGAACCTAAAAATATAAAATAGGACTGGAAATATGATCATGTTACGGATGTAGACCAAGACAATTTTTGCATTAATTTTTTTTCCCCAAAAAATTCAGGAGGGCACTGTTAATAGTTTGGAACGTTGTTTTTTTTCATTCAGCCTCTTCAAACCAAAACCACAACCAATAGATGTAAATAATTGATTAAACACTGTGTTTATCTGGTCTGTAATCAAAAGCATTGAGGTAAACACTGTGTTTATCTGGTCTGTAATCAAGAGCATTGAGGTAACATAATCCTACATCCTACATTATAAAACCTTTTTGGTTTTATGTTTCCAGTAAATAAAAGGTGTTGCAGTTGGGCTTGTTTAGATAAATCTTGTGAGGGAGAAATTAAATTAAGTGTGTTTCAGGGACCAGTGCCACTGATAAAGTCTAATTAGTAACGTTTTATTGTGTTAAACTGATTGCTATCTCCATTGTTTGCAGTATTTTGCTGGCTATAAGAGAAGAAAATCGGAAACTAGAGATACACAGTACGTTGAGTTTGGTGTGTATCAGTAATTAAGACTGTTACATGTCTGTCCCAGCGTACACTGGGAAGAACCCATGGAGGCAGCGACATTATATGCAGCAATAGAATACTAAGTAGTTCTTTACTGTCAGTTGCTATAATGTCAAATGCTATTTTAACTCCGTTTATTTGATGAAATTCAAGTATAAATGTGAGAAAAAGGTATAGCTTGGACTTTTCACTTGTGTCCCATCACTCCTTTCTCTGTGGCAACTGCAAAGCAGGTGAAGGAAGTAGAAGCTGGTGTGTTGTGTTGCGTGAGACATGTTATTTTGAAAAGTGGGAATGTCCTTGGTTATCTGGGGCACGTTTGAGGATATGGCAGGAAGTGACTCGAGGAAAAGACTCAGAAAAATACTGGGACAGGAACAGCCTTCAAGCTAGGACAGAATGTGCCAATGCAACAATCCGCCTACGGATACAAATGCTAATGAAATTAACATAATATGCATACATCTAGAAGCCACATTAATTAATCATTAGGTGATGAGTTGTTCCGTGAGTATCTGTGAAGAAGAATAACTACTTTTCCCTAGAGTTGTTCTTGATTAACTGTGAATCAGGCACAATCCAGCAATGACTCAATCATCACTAATTATTTAATCATTATTTATTCTTTTAGTGTCCCTTGAGTGCCTTAAAGTAGATAAATTAACCTCTGTTGCCTCTCTGTGCTGAATTGCATGGTTTTCTCATGCGCAGGTAGTGCTGTTTGTTCCTTTACACTTTGTTAGGCCACTCCCTTAATTTTTCCTGCATGCGCCACTCATTCCTCCGGAAAATTCCCTAGGCACCGCCTCTCACCATTACGACACCAATCCAGTCACGGCATCTCAATGCCGGTTGATGCTAGCCCTGAGTGATCCCATGGAATGCGGCCAATCCACATTTGCATCCAATCAATCAACGGGAGGATAAAAGCCTTCATCAGAGTGTTCTTCCAAAGAGATGAAGAGACGGGCTTGATCCTGCTCTTCTTGAACACGAGTCTCTGTACCTAAGCAGGTGCTTCAGTAGTGGGATGGTATTGGCCAAGTGGGTATGACCGTTGCCTCCTGAACTGGGTTGCAGCTACGGCACCTGTCAGGTGTAAGTGGCTCACACAATATGCAGAGTCGTCTCTTCAATGCATCATTCTTACTGACAGCTGCCACATTGGGCAAGAATGAGATTTTGCAGGAAGAAATCATTCTTCGCAGGTATAAAAAATCCTTCTACTGGCTTTGAATGCAGCAAAATGGTATATGGGGGGGGGGGGGGTCTACAATTTCACATTCCTGAAGGCATGTCAAGTCCTGCATGATTCTGTTTAATTCAACTCCTTTATACCATTTTTGCATATCTAGATGACACCTGCTGGGAAAAAGGACAGGCTGCTGCAGCTGCACATGAAAATGGAACTGGCTTATCGTTATTATGTAACCTACTCTTGCTGTAGCCTCTCGGCACATCCTGGGGCTCTGCGTTGTGTTTCGGTCATTATTGAATAACGTGTGAGAGAGAGAAGTGCTGGACACAGGAGTTTGGGATTCAGACCTGGGAACTGTATTTGCTCCAAAACAGTTCCTGCTACAACTAGCTTGTGAGGGAGTGACAGTAAACAGTAAACCAAGATGGCTACAGTTTAATAGCTAAATAATTAAAATAATGTGCCAAATAATTGACAAACTCTTACATGTTTAAATTAAAGACATTTTAGGCATGATTTAATGGATGCTCTACCCACATGCTCTATACTCTGTAACTTTTTTATTTATATTTACAAATAATACTTAAGTGCTTGCGTTTCATGCCCAGACTAAAATATGCATCAACATCTTATTTAGCTTAAAACAGATTAATTTCGGTAGGATGATCATTTTCAGTACATATATTTCAAGAATATTTTGGGCTACCATTAGTACTGCTTAACTTGCGAGGGAGCGACAATAAATTTGAAAACAAGGCAGCTCTCGGAAACTCTCTACTAGTGTGTACTGTAAGGGACAGACAGCAAATTGCGCTAAATTCTTGATGGCACTAAACGTGGCTTTTTAGAAACCTGCCCTACAATTAAAAGTGAAGAAGCAGCTCCGGTACACTTTACCCCCTTAGTTAGTCTACAAATCTGTTCATTCTTCGTTGCCTATAACTAATGTGCTCAAGAGGTCAGAGGTCAAACTAATTTATCAAAGAGATACAAATACCTTTAGATGATTTTTCAGGAGTTCTTTAACAACTGTAAAGTGTTTTTCAAACGTGCATAAACCACCCAAATCTGAGTGAGCTCTCTGTCTGAATAAATGTAAAGTCATTAAACGCCTACTCACAGGTTTGCGTGTGTAAAAACGTGTGTAAACGTTATAGCACTCGCAATAAAGCTGATCTACTTTCGGTGCGCACTGAGGATTCCATCAGTCAAATGTGTAAAATGACATGCGCTGTCTATCTAGTACGCTTGCCTTAATGAATATACAATATCAGGTTTTTGTACCTGAGTGTGAACAATACTCGGAGGAGTTGATACTAATCGGTTCTGTTGGACACAAAATATGATTAACTAAGCGTAAAAAAATATTGCTTAATATGTGCACCGACACAGTTTGGCATACTGATAAGCGGTGTCTGTTTATTGGACTGCACCGGAGGAGCACTAATATACAACCCAGACAAAGTGGCCCAGATTGTAGTTTTCTGCTGTATGTTGCACAACATTACCAAATATCAAGGTTGGAGCATGATGCCATGGACGTGGACGAGAAGAATGACCACTGGTACATGTGTGGATGTGTGCTGTCATCCCTCCCTATTCCCCAGCTGCTCCATTGTGGGACCGCTTGGTCTAAGAGACCCCACCATCTGCCAGTACCCAATCTTAGATCACTCTTGGCAGGGCACTGATGGCCATCGTCGGACCAGCTACAACGGCCGGTTCCCCCCTCCTGAGCACTGGTCCCAAGGACGTAGCTCTCATTTCCTGCGCAATGGATGAATCCATCTTCAAGGGCTTCAAACTTTTTTTTCTTCTGTTGCCGCAGCATATCCCGATCACTGCTATGATAATCTCGGCGATATTGAAGCTCTTCAGGGGTGCCTGCTTATTTGGGCTGAGTTGAGGAGTGCGGCGGGGATTGCCAAACTTCTGATGAAGATTTTCTTTATAAAAAAAAGACAAAATTTATTTATTTGATGTGGGTGCTGCATCTACCAGCCACACCACCAACCACAGCAGTTACTATTTTATGTTTTCTGCTCTCTTAATAAGGAAACACGATAAACATTTGTATCTTGCTTTATTTTTCTTAGTTGAGTGAACGCAATTAGGAATATTTATGTAAACGTTAATGCAAATGTTTAAAATAACTTTCCTGTCAGTATCTGCTAGTCTCCAGACTCTTCATGGAAAACTGGCAAAACACTGAGCAGCTGGATCCTACCATCTTAAGAAGGTGAAGTTTGCTCAGCTGACTTTTCCACTCTGATCCAGCCAAAGGGGTGTTTCCTCAGAATCACCCAACCATCTCAAGAAGATGAATGCCCTCTCTCCACTGCAAACAATTATGGAATGGCCAGCGTAGTATATAACCTTGCAGATAGGAGATGATGGGTTGGTTTTGTTTTATGAATTTGTCAGAGGAGCACTCTGTTTTGTTTAGTTATAGTTTGTTTAATTTGACAATTTGCAGTGGAGGAATTGGTAACAGTATTACATTTATTCTTTGACATTTTTTTTTTTTTTGCCCATCCTAATTATTGTACATATTTTGGGTAAATAAATCCCCTATCGTTCAACTTTTAATCTGATCTCCAAGTTTTTGCTTACCCCATCCTTCACATTGGTCAATAAGGTAAATAGATTAGATATCCCGAACAAAAATGTGTGCTTTTTTTCTATGGTTCTTCTTCTATTATCTAAACAGTTTTTCTAAATTTCATCTGTCGTCCTTTTATTTTACCAACAGCATTGCCTTTCTTGCAGAAACTCTCCGTATCGCGTTTGTTTTTGTAATATTCAGATTTCTTTGCTGTAGCTCAACAATATGTTTATTTGCCTCTTCCACTAACATCTCCAGTTCCCTGGCATTACATTTCATTTAAATAGTTCAATCTCCACCATGTTTGCACTTGTTATCGTTCATGTAATTATTGCCCCAACCTTACTTATGAAGGATTTTGTGTGTGAAGGATGTTTTTCTTTATGTTTAACATGTTTTGTGCAGTATGTACATGTTTGTAGTATGTACATGTTATATGTACATGTTTGTACATACTGTACAGTTTGTCTGAAGACTTTGGAACTGTGTTCATCCATCGTGCAGCACAAAATTATGTGCTTCCCTCCTCCAATTACATGGCTGCTTTGCTTGGAATTTCCAGTGTGATAAAATTAAAGTTGCAGTTGAGAGGTGTTCAATTTCAAGAAAAAATGGTTTTTGTCTTTTCCCAATTGTGTGTTTTCTTCCTATTGAAAAAAATTATGCAAAAAAAAAAAAATCTAATTGGAGATACTTCGTGGGTTCAGCGCTATAATCGCTCATTTATCCATGCATACAATTTTCTGCTTGATATCCACATTGCTCTCCATTTATTTATGGGATGGCACAAAATGAATTCATTCTGATTTTCTCATCATCCTTTTCTGTGTCTTTCTTAGAGAACAATGAGCTGTCAGGAATCAAATGTGATTAAATTGTGTCATAAAGTATCAGGTTTTTTATTTTTTGCTTGCTCAGGTACAGTGATGTGTAATCCTACCTCAACAATTGGTTTGTGTCTCTGCACATGCTGCATGTCAGGCAGTAATAAAAAAGATAGCTCCTCTTATAATGTGAGACTTCAACTTCCTCTCTTTGAGTGTTGCCGTTTAAACCGTAACCCTCTCATTATAATCTAAAATTCTGAACCCTTTGTTTATGGGTGTCTTTCTCCTGCCTTGGTCATTGATTTGGAGCTCCAGTTGCCTTGGTCTTAATGATTTTATGATTTCAGTCCATACTACCTGTTCTATCTCTATTGTGTATCTGCTTCTACTGCTACTATCGTAGATCTACAAAAAGGATAGTTTTTGCTTTGGATAATGTCCATCCTTAGCAGCATTATTGGATACAGCAACATGGATCACTATCAAGTTAAAAAATATGGAACTTTTAGGCCGTACACAGAGCTTTGCACTTAAATATCAACGCATTTTAATGCATGTATGTACCTTTAACATAGCACCTATGGCTTACAGACAGACATGTGCAGCTCAATAAACTGTATTAGACATCCTCTAAAGACAGCTGACGTGAAGAAACTCCTAACAGAAAGCACATGCACTCATTCTTAAGTATTGATTTGTGGACACACATTAACTGACAATGGCATTCAGTAGCCTAGACCTTGAGCTGTTTAACAGCTAGTCATGACAGCTCTGCTCATTAAAAAATTTAGGCGAGTGATTATTTCCTTGTTCTCTGAGGACTTTGTTGGTAATTTTTACATCTTCAAAGTAAATCCATGGATTACGTTACAGATGCTGCAGTTATTATCTGATCGGCTTGGCTTTGCTTACTTAAATCCTCCCTTTTTATTTATCAGCTTACTGTGCCTGAAGTCCGGTGTCCGACAGGAGTGAACGTGCTGCAACTTAAGAAAACATAGCCAATAGAAAAAGAAGAAGCAAATTAAGAAAACATTTTCATCAATTTGACAAAACATGAACAGCATTTGTAAAACTGCTATAAAAGCCACTAGAGAACACACAAAGAAAAGTGCGCTGCATTTTGTTTGCTGTTTATTTCCCCAAAAATTGATGAAGAAATGAAACACCTACTTGAAACCAATATGAATGTATACGTCCCAATACAAGGATCCCCATCTCTTTGTATCTTATCTTTTAACTGTTCATGAAGAGTCTGACAGATTGTTGAGCATACAGATGCTTCAGATTAATCATTAACCCTTTTAATGATTGTTTCTGTAGTTTAGAATGACTGGGGGTAAAGTAGAAAATGAAAAAAATCATGGATTCTGGCTCATACTCCTTCTTCTTCAAAGTTTTGTGGAAATCTGCCTGCTAGTTTTTTCATAATCCTGCTGAAATGCCAAATCCAACCAACCAACCTATCAACCAACAGGGGAAAAAATCTTCCTCTTTGGTGGAATAAATGATAGATTGGTTGATCTCTGTCGACTTGTATTATGAACATGATTGCTTATCATTAAAATTCAAAACAACACATCATGTCTCCCTGGGATAGATTCATTGGGGATAAATTGGTAATTTCCTCAGCTGTGGAATAATAATATTTATCTTTTCAGTGGTGCATAGCAGTTAGGATTTGTCAGTTTTGGTGGCATTAAAATTTGGCATTTGTTTTTCAAAATGTGAGAGGAAAGAAAGAGAGAGTGACTGAGAAAATGTGAAAGCATAAAAGAAGGGAGGGAGGGAGGGGGGAGTTGGATGGCAGTGGGGGATACATAAGGATGATAAAGGACCAGGGCTCGGGCGAAGTGTATCCCCAGGGCTTATACCATGGCTCTGTTCCTCCATTCTGGAGGTCCCTTTAGGATGTCAGGGTCAGGCAGCAGTCCAAATCAATGTGCCGAGAAGGGGCCGAGAGGGTCCATGCTAATACCTGCTCCATGATAATACCGCCTGCTGAATCCCTGCTTGGTAATACCATCCATCATGGGTGCTTCTACCACTAGCACAGATAGATAGATGGCTGAAGAATGGTCTTGCATCTTTGCCATATATCCCAGAGCTGATTTTAATAAATGTGGAAATAGGGCGTTAGGAAGTCCCTGCGGTGTCTCTCTCCCTTCAGACAGACAAATAAATGTCCAGACTTGCAGGTCTAGCGGGACAGAAAGATGTTAATACATATATTAAATTGTATTTTCCCCAGCCTCTTCGCCACAGCGCTGATACATCATAGTAGCTATTGATTGGCCCCTGTCCTGACATGAGCTTAGAAATTAGATTTTTCATTCTCTTTAGGGAATGAGAGGCTCGCTGCATTCATTTTCTAACCAGAGCCCCGATACATTGCTAGTCCTTTGTTTTAAGTTTAATTTTCAGCTTTGTGAAAAGTCTAAATTTTTTTGTTGGAGAAATGTTTGAAATGATGCCATCCCCAGTGAAGAATAAATTATTTGTCCGAGGCTCAGGGTGGTTATGCTACACTCCGCCTTCATTCATCTTTGACGCATTGAGCCGGTCCATACTCGTACATTCTTCGGGATGTTTCCACATCTACAGAGCACACTTTGTCTCATGAATTAGTTAGATTGCAGACCCAAGAGCAGAACTCGGACATAGAAGCATTCCAAGGTTAAAAAACGTTGTTTATTCTTGTGTTTGGTGAAGACGGATTAGGGAATGCGTTGGAGCAGCTGTAGAGAGGATCAGCAGAGCTTATGGATTTGACGGTGAGCTGGTCAGGGCAGGAGACAAGGAGGGCAGGAAGGGGTTTGTCATGACTCTGATCCTTTGTAGTTTTTATTTGTGATGACAGCTCCCTCCTATCATATAGGTGCAGGCAGATCTCATGAGTTGAAGGTGGTGTCTCCCTGAGTGGGCAGGTGACTGAGATCCTAGAAGCTGATTGGATGACTGAATATTTAAATACAGCGGATACCAGCCTTCACCGGCTCTCCCTTCCATGTATTACTGGATCCGCCAGAGCTTTGCTAGAACCATGTTATTTGAATAGACTAGAATAGAAAAACTTTGTGGGTAAATGCAGGTTAACAGAAGCTCGACATTTGGAAAGTGACAGAAGAAATACTAAAAAAAAAAGGTTAAAAGAGAAGTAATGCAAACTGTGATTAGTGTAAATTAAACTCAGTTTTTCATAATTGATAAGATGCACCTTCTATGAGTTTTGTTTATAGTTGTAAATATAACATTAGGAGTTATTAGTCCATTTGTTTTTTAATTGATTTTCTCTTTTCTTTCCCCATGGGGTGTTAGGTTTGCTGGCTGTTTTTTGTTTTATCATTTATTTGTGTAAGCTAATATTAAGTCTTTTCTATGCTATTTTTGGGTACTGCTCATGATCATATTTGGCTATTATAGGGAGTGGAGAGGGCGGGACCAAATACATGTTACTCTCCGGTTTCCCGTAGATGTGTATGTAACTGGTGGATCTGAGACACAGACAAACAACCGTTAAACTGAGTTCATTAAGGTAAACGTATAATCTGCTGGATAGCTGAGCATCTTGTACACACTCACACACACTCACAGAAACAAACACACAAACACACACATTTCCGTGCCTGTAATGAATTACCTAATTTACAACAGCTGTGTATTAACTAGCCATTGTAGTTTAAACGCGATCACCAACATTAATACCAATTTCCGGTTCTAATGTAATAGCTTACTGGTGTATACTAGCAAAATCAAATTAAATGTAGTGAAGTAGGGATATCTTAAAATTTGTGTTGGTACTATTTTCTGTCTTTTGTTTTCAATAAACTTTTTATTTGAGTAATGTTAACTTTTACTGATGAACTCAAATGATGAATATAAAGGTACTTAATATTCAACAGTTTCAAACTTCATAATTCCTACATTCAATATCCGTAACCACTAATCCTGTTCAGGGTTGCGGGGCCTGGAGCATTTGTGTAATATTTTGACATACAAATGAGATCACAATTATTAAATATATATATGTTTCTACATTGACCCAGACTGAGTTAACCCAATCTATAATGTGCTTTGTATAATGAATCAATGGTTTCATGCAAAAATGTGTAACAAATGAGAGAATAACTGCCTAGAGGACCTACTTTATCCTAACAGAAACGATCTACTTGTTTTTTGGAATCTTCATATTTTGTTGCCTTGTAATAATGCTGCAAAGTCGTATGATTTTTTATAAGGCCGATCATAACTCAAACTTAAATAAATCTGGAAAATCAATATACCCTGCATTAGTACCAGGTAGAGAGAAAAAAAAAGAGCAGACAGCCAACATTACCCGACCATGGCAGGCCTGATCTCGTTTCTCTGAATACGTTCAATTAACATAAGTCATTAAAATTCTGCAGGGTTTTATGTAACGCATATTTTGCAGTAAGGTTATGGGATTATGCAAAATAGCAATGAAAGAAAGTCTTTAAATTCACTTACGCACAAGTTGAGGTTTGGAGTCAAGCTTTCATTTGGGGGTTATTGAGATATACACATTTTGTTATTGAAAGTATAATTTAGGAAAACTTTTTGCCTGAGTCTCTTTGCAGTGGAGATAAGAGAATGCCATGGCGGTTAGGATGTTTAAAGTCACTATCTCCTCGATAAGCAGTGCTTTAACTGTTGTATCTCTTATCAGCTGGGTTCTCCTTTGCCAACAACACAGAAAAACATTTAAACCAAACAAAGGCGCCAATCTTATCGCTCTGTCTTTTTGTTTGTCTTCACTACTTTCTACATCTTTCCTATTTCCCAGAACATCTGAGTTGAGAACTGCAGTGTTGTCTCTGTTGTTTATCCCACTAACTATGCTCTATCTGACTTTCCGTGGGAACCTGTATTTCGAGGAGATACATGTCGAGTGAACTGGCTGCAAAGGCCAGCAGGAAGAGCTAAGGATTGGAAAAAAAAATCCTTCTCATTTGTTTTAGTGGAATTAGCCAGCTGACTTCCTGTTTCCTCCATCACAATTATTATCACATGATTACTTCTTCAGCATTTTTAGGGCCAGTGAAGGCTTTCTGACTTGTTTTTCTCCTTTTTCTTTCCCATATCTGCTGTACCCATTGATGGGAACCCGAATATTCTTTTGTTAAGATCATTTGTGTGTCCCTTTCTGAGCTATTGTAGACACATGGTCCAACTATACTCTCTTGACGGTATTCAGTGGACCTTTAATTACCTTTTAATTCTAGATCATTCCACAAAAATCCCCACAATCAACTAGTGATACATGCTCAGATTAATCATTCAATTAAAACCCGCCATCTTAAATTGTGTAGGTAGTTACAATGATGTGTTTGTGACTTTTTTTTTGTAATAATTTGGGCTACAGTAGATCTTTCAGGAGATTTGACAATATAGGGTTGTCGTCACTCCGCTGGTGCATCAATGAGCTTTTTGTGTCGGTGACTAAGTCGCCTGCTCACAACTACCACTGTATTGACAAAGCAAATGTTATTTTGACTTTGGCTGGGTAACGAAGGGCTCTTCGTTACGATATTGTAATTTAATTTTTGTATCAAACAGTATACGGACACTTTAATTACATGTTTGGCACTTTATTTGAAGGACATTTATCATGTATTCATTGGTTTTATATACTAAGTATTTAAACCCATATTTATTCAATGTTAAACAATGCGTTTACTGATTCCAATGTCTGTCAGGTGCTGGAGCAGGTGATTGGCTCCACCAGTAAAAAACAGGAAGCCGAGGGCTAAAATGTCTTTGAGTAACGAGTTTGATATATTAACATTTGATTGTGGTAATATTATAGTTTCAGTGTGTGCTGCTGCATTAATGCGGGATAAGATGTAAAGTTGTTTGAACAAACACTCACCTCTACGGTCTCTTGTCTCCTCCAGCTAGTCCAGGCAAAAGAAACCCCATAGCCAGTTACACTTATTTAAAAGATTCTGGGAGACACCATGTGATAGGAGAGGATGGGGGTCTACTGTAGTTGGGTGTAAACATTTTTATTCATTGTATATATATATATATATATATATTTTTTTTTAATTTATTCTGGTGTTCAATTACAACAGTGTGTTCCAGTCAAACTGATGGGTTAAATTATGTTAAATATTTATTTCTCTCATTGATTGTACCTTGCAATGTTTTGGAGCACACCAGTAGATAGTTGTGTCAAATTAAGGACATAAGTTACCCTTTCACATCTGTCCTGTTGGCTAGTCAGACCTCAAGAATTTTCTGCTTGATCCCTTCACTGCACTTTCATGTTCGAATTTTAAGAATAAATATGTATGGTTTGACATGCCTACCATCTCCTCATTTTTTGCTACTTCATCCCGCCGTGTTAGTGACTTAGTTTAGGGAGAAGAGAGAATTAGAGAGAAGCAGTAGTCAACTGTTCTTTTTTCTGCCCATGATGTTAGGCATGAATCTGCCTTCCACTGACAAGATAAATATACTTCAGGGAGACAGCATTTAATCCATCAAAAGTCACACAAACCTTGGTATGTGAATTGTACCCATACTGATAACCACAGCCATGCAATAAGAGAGGGCCATAAAATTACTCAGGCAGTTTAGTAGACCAAAAATATTGTGTGAGGTGATACCAAAGTTACCAGTCACCATTCCGGCAAGCAGGAATGAGAAAATGTTAAATCCACTTGCATTGCATCTTCTTGCCAGATATGTGAATGTTAAGACGTTTGATAGCGTTTTTCATATTAAGGATAAACAGCTGTAGTTCGAAACTCCATATTTCCGAATCCAAATTTAAGCTCCAGTCAAAGAGGTTGTGAAGCAGTCGCTGTTAATGGCAGGGTAAATATATATCTCATCACACCACCTGTTGAATCATGTTGGAAAATGTTTTGGTTGACTTCATGCTAATCCTCTCAGGTTGAAAACCACAGGGCCCTCTGGTGTAGATTCATTCATCTGCCAAGATAGTGTTGCAGAGTCCACAAAGCAAGAAAAATTCTGTCTTCCACAAAGTTGTTTGTTATCTTTCTTGCCCATTGAATCTGTATCCAAAAGCTAATTTGTACAATTTCTCAACATGTGTCGATTCAGGATGGAGAATTTCGCTTGGTCTTCACTGATGCAGAGAATTTGATTTATTTACTTTGTAAATACTGATTTAATTTTATGGTTCTTTCTTCCACCCATACACACAGTGCACAGTTAGAATTCATCTGAGGAATATGTGGGTGTGCACTCACTGTGCTTCTTTGACATCTCTCTGACCCCCTTATTAGATTTAATGTCTGGGTGGCTGGAAGAGTTAAATCAGTAGAATCAATGGAGATGAACCAGACCTGCGAAGGATTGATCACTGATGTCTGGTGACTTGAACCTGACTTTCACTGACGCCATGTGCACATGGGAAAACATGTCAAAATTTTGATTGCTGTCATTTGCCTTGTCATTAGTCGCAAGCCCTGATTGATGAACTGATTTTGTTGTTACTGTTGCCCTATATCATGCCATTGAAAGTCTTATTTGTGGTTGATTGTTTTGATTTTGTCTGATTTTGAAGGTTTATTAAATCCCTGAAAAGTGGGGACAGGGCAGATCCAGTTAAGGCAATAACTTAAAAACTGTTCCATGGATCAGTTTCAAATTATATACCCAAATAGACCCAAGGGTGAGAAAGAGCTGGATTGATTTTTGATGTATGGTCAGATGTATATTTCAGACACTAGGGGGAGCTTTATCCCCAAAAATCTTCTGTCCCTAATTTCACAAATGTTTGAAGAAGTCAATGTTTGTACATGAAGAGACTCAGGAAGATCTATCTAGAATTTATCATACTTTACTCGACTAATTTACTCACTAGGGGGAGCTTTTTACAAAAAACACTGGTCCAAACCAGTGCAAATTTGTTGCATAGGAAGTGACTCAATAAGATCTATCTTGAATTTGTCACATTCTAGTATAATAGTTCATGTTTTACTCACTAAGGGGAAGCTTTTTATTAAAAGATTAAGTTTTCAGATATAACTCAACGTTTAATTTGTGCAATACAAGGGACTGGGGGCTTTTGGAGATATACCATTAATGTTGTGGATGACAGCGTAGGCCTAACTCCGTTAGGTAAGTAAGTAGCAAATGTAAGTAACATTTGTGTCTAAAAACATTCATTTTTTAAACTGCATATACTGTGATCATAGGCTTTTGCCAATATAGGACTGGTGTATCAATTGAAGTATTTAACAAAGCAAAATCTTCTGGTCACTGGATGTAAGGTTTTTAATATGCAGTGTTTCCAACTAATTTGTTATACTCTGGCGGCTTGCCAATTTTAATATGTCTTGCCATAGACTTAAAATTAACTCAAACTTTTTTCAATCTTTAACATAAAAACTCCAGTTCTTCCTCCCATGGACCGACAATGGCTCAGTTGGTAGAGCAGTTGTCCAATTATCTGAAGGTCAGTGGTTCGATCCCTGGCCACTCAAGTTCAAATGTCAAAGTGTTCTTGAGCAAGATACTGAGCCCAGAGTTGCTCCAAATGGCTGTTCCATTCATGTGTGAGTGATGATGTGAATGGTTACCCCTCCTGATGAAAATGTGGCGCCTTGCATGGCAGCCTCTATCATGAATGTTTGTGTTAATGCTGACGAATTTTGTGAAAGCCTTTTGAGTGGTCGAGCAGACTAGAAAAGCAGTATATATGTACAGTCCATTTACCATTTCCTTGCAGGTCTATGTGGGTATAGAATTTGAAAATGATCCATGAAATAATTTTTTGAAGACCGTGAAGGACATGTCACATAAAACCACATTCTAAAACATAATACAATACACTATGCACATAATACAGTCATAATTTAAGAATGGAACAAACTGTAAACACCACGTAGAAAAAGTCACTGTAGTTAAAACAGCAACTGCTAAAACTAACAATTAAAGATAAGTAAGAAGCCAACATTAAGAACAATGAAGGGGGAAGAAAAGTGTGCATAGTTTGCAAACCATCCATGTTCACAGGTCTCCTGTCCATCAGCCCACAGCTTGAAGGTTGTAGAGCTTTTTGAAATTGTCATACTTTTGAAAGAATGTGGGACTGCCTGGATGCAATACTGAAATATTGAGACGGATGGACTCATACCAACACTGGAGCAGCAGAAGTGTTGGGAGCTCTGCATTCTTTTCATCCATCCATCTAAGGTTTATCAGACTTCTCTCATTTCACTGTTCACCTAACAACTACTTCACACTACTTGAATCAACAGCTCCAGGCTATATTAGCCCTCTGCACTACAGTGTACCTCTATTGAATTACCATTACCTGGACTGACAGCTATAAGCTGCATACAGATTCTACTCTACATAATATTTACTGTAAAAACTATGTATACCAATACTGTGTTGCTCTTTGGCACAATTGCTGTGCACTCTATTGCCATAAATGCATGCTCAAAATATTCCCAGAGGCTGTTTCTCTGGGTCTGAGCAGTAATTGATCCATGTTTTTACCTCAGCTAATTACAATCTCAATATACTAATTGCTTATTACATGTCACTAAACGGAGAGAAGATGGGAGAAGATTATGCTTCAGTAGTTAGAAAACTTTCTGTAGGGGCCTTGATAAACCTGTCAGTATTGGATCCTTTTATATAAAACCATTCATTAGCTGACTAAATTGGATATGTAAAGCACCATGAGCATGCAGTTAGATGAAATTGCAACTTAGTTAAAATTGACATTGACTGAGGACTTTAAGTGTGGTTTTAGTCGACAACGTAAACAAGGAGTATTTTAAGAACTCAGTATGAAGATGGTTTAATACTTTTTGTATGCGGTAATTTAAAAAAAGGGGCAAAGCAAGAATAAAACTCTTTCAATGTCACCTTGATAAGGGCCTTGCTGGTGTTGACATGTCCTGCACGGGTTTTAAATTTTCATTTCACAGTCTGATAAAAAGAGGAAAATCCTTCTTCTTTACTCTTTGCTATATGTAAGTGGATTACACCACAATACTGTTCAAAGGAAAGAATAATTTGTTTTTGTTCTCTTGCTTTTGTGTTGTGGACAGCAAAGTAATTTCACATAACTAGCAAAATTTGAGATAATTGATAAGTAGAATAGCAACCACCTCGCTGACACACAACCTATTAACTGCTAACCCAAATCCTCAGCTTTCACTTTAGGGCTTCTTGTGTAAAAATCAGGCATTAACAGGCAGAGGACTGGTAATGAAAGCCCTTTGGTGATGTAAAATTGGGCTTGAAAAATTCTGTAATTAGTGTGTGCCTAGTATAAATATATGTTCCTATTTGCTGTGCTTGTGTTTGCCTTCAGCCAAGGTCACTTTGAGTTCTGGCCTTACCTGCAGCAGTTATGTAAAACACACATTTTAAAATATACTTTTTATGTAAATAAAACTTATTTCTCTCATATTTGTAGCAGAAATTTTTTTAATTTCACATTAGAGAGCACTTACAGTTTAGCCACATTAATCCATCAACTTGTCAGGTGAAAATATATGGAGATGTTCATTTTCCTCTGCTGTTTTGATGATTCTGTGCTCTCTTCTCCATTTTCAATGAAATATTTTACAATACGTGAAACAGCCTCCCTCTTAACGATAACGTGTTTGTACTTTACTGAACACGTCCAAGTATCTGGAACGAAGTTAATACAACTTTGCTTTCATTTATGAAAAACAGGGATGACATTAACCAATAAATGTTGCAAAATCTTCAGTCATGTGACGTCTACCACACTTTGAATTGTTAACACCATACCATTGGACGGCAGTCGCCAAGTGAAACCTTTCCATTCCAAACATTCTTCTTTTCCTTTCGGCTCTTCCCTAAAGCGGTTGCCATAGCGGATCATCTCGTTCCACATATTGATCTAACATAGGTTTTATGTTGGATGCCCACCCTGACTCAATCCTCCCCATTTATCTGGGTGTGGGACCGGCACTAGCGGTACTCTGGCTTGTGGCCCATTTGTGGCTGTGATTTTCCATTCTAAACATTACATATTCATATTCATTAGCCATTTTGAATCAAAAAAATATTAGCCGTATGTATGTAGCGGTCAGACTTTATTAAAATTGGAAATCCAAATCGGATGGGAAAATTGTATCAGTGCACCTCTACTATCTATCTATCTATCTATCTATCTATCTATCTATCTATCTATCTATCTAGACTATTTAAAAAAATATATTTTGTTGGTTGAAACAAAAGTCACCTCAGGGTTCGAGGGTGGCATGATCCCCAGCCCTAAGCCTTCCAATGCTACATTAAATTATGTTCATACCAGTGCAACATCACTGATATGACTTGTTATTTATTTCTTCTCTTTAACATACTGTATTAACACAGTGAACCTCAAAACGTGCTAAATTATTGTAGGAAATAGATATCAAGGATGTTTGATCACTGACTCCATAGGGCTAAAGCATAATGTGGTAAATGAAAGCATCTTACGCTGAAAATCATTAACATGCATGCTGAATTACCTCAATAATCCAGTGGGACAGCTGAGATTGAGACAGTTTGTGAGTAGCCACTGGACCTGCGTGACCTGGTTACACAAAACAAGTGCCTGAACCTGGCAAAACAGGGTCAGTCTCTTTCTTAAGTCTCCCTCTGTTTGACTGAGGTGGGCATCTGTGAGGAACCCTAAAGAGATAAGTCAAAATGAGACATAGCATTACTCCACCATTACTCCTTAAACCTCCAAAGCTTTTCATATATTTTGCGGCTTGCACTTCCCCTACTCACAGTATGGATGTTACTACTGGAAAAAATAGTCTTGGGAAACAATCACTTGGGTTCCATCAACCCATGATGTTGAAAGAGGGAGCCTGCCACAGATAACTACAGGATATGAGGTTGCTTATCAGATGCTTTGACATTAGCAATGGGTCACTGGACACCCCTCTAACATTGGCATGTGGCTTTCCCTCTCCCAAATCGCCCATGACTCTTCCAGTCCCCCTCAATATCCTGCCCTGCCTCTATCACCTTCCCTCTCTACTGTCTTTGTGTTCTATCTGGGAGGCCTGGTATGGATAAGGCTGTATGAAGCTGTATGAAGCTACAGGTTTGTAGCATCATACAGCCTGGCAGCTTGTAAAACCAACCTGGCAGCTTGTAAACCTACAAACCTGGTAGCTTCATACAGCTGTGAGAGGAAAATGCGCAGGTATGGACCTGCTAATTTTCCTCTCAGAGGTAAGTCCCTTCTCTTTTACAATACATTCTTCTTTTTTTTTCAACCAACTACCTGTCTTTGAGTCAGCCTCTGGGCAATGATCTAATACAGTAACTTAATATTGCAATGGAGCCTGCAGAAGTAATACGATCTCCTGGGTCCCACACATACGTGGTTCAGCTTGCTTTGCTCAGTATCATCACTCAAATATTCACCAATGATGTTATTATGCTGCTCATGTTAATGGACTGGACATGTCATGGGCTAAAATTAGAGTGCAATGAGAAGAAATGTGGCTACATTAGGAGTCAGGGAGGGAGACAACAAAAGATTGGCAGGTGATCATGGGGCATTAAACAAGTAGGTTAAATGAATCATGACAAAAATGAATAGGCTAGGATAGGAAAACTAAAAAGCGTTACCATCCTTAATGTTGATCTCCAATGTGGTGAACAGTGTATGAACTGTTGCAGCAGATGTATCTCTGGCAGTTGAGCTGATGAGATGTGAGTGAGCAGACTTTGGAGAGGTGATGGGTAAGTTGCCATAACAGTTTGTGCCATGAATGATATTTCTTATACATCTTTTTAAATAGCCATTTTTAATATATATATAAAAAAATCATCAATACCCCCACTTTAAGGCTTAACATATTCAAACTACTACTTTAAATCCATTATGACTATTAGTTGGAACTTTGTTTTTGAGTAAAATTTTGATAAATCTCCAGTGAATAGAAACATCCATTAATGATACTGAACATATGAAGTTCCTTATAGCTTAAGAAAGAGTTGAGGGATCTGGGTCATCCTTGTATTCACAACTGGGGAAAATTGGCTTTTAAGAAGCTGGTAAGGTGGGCTCTCTCTCTCACTTTATTGCTGCCGCAGCTAATAGTACACAGGTGGATTGCAAATGCTTTATTTTGGAATTTCCCACCATGGTGATTTTGCAGTTAGTAAAGGGAGATTTATCCATGGGCATCATCAATCGGCAATAAATTATTTTAGATGTTTTGTGGTTAGATGAATAGCATTCTTACAAGCTGTATTTGGCTGAGGAATTACATATATCTAGAATTAAAATTCACAGTTGGAGTTGGGCGTATTAGTACTGTATTAGGTCATAACATGGTAATGTACAGGTGTAGTCACAGGGTACTGCCATAAATATGTAGCTGAAATCATGCAAATGTAGTCATACGAATGGGGTTGGGATGATAAACACATGGGCCAAATAGAATTGGATCTCCGTGTTCAAGAAATTAGATGTTATTACTTTATTTGGCATGATGTAGATCAGAGTAAAGCAATCTCTCTGATGATAACATCACTAATGTGTGTGATATTGCCCTGGATGCCATGATAAAACAATTTTAGCGACAATGGTGTTGGCAGAGGTATACCCTCTGAGTCCTAGTCTAGTATGAATGGAGAAGCATAGCAATTAACATTTGATTGAGGTCCCGGCAACGAGGAAACATTTTGTCATTAATTCACAGAAGGTGGCAAATTCCTCCCTCACATACACACATGTTTCTCCTACTAAAATGATGGCGGCACTTATGTAATGTGGATCTGTGGCCATCAGAACACCCAGTGAATTGTCCAAGTGTATATCTGTCCTTGGAGAAAAAGTTATCAAGGGGAAAAACACAGGCATCCGACCACTAACAGACAAAATGAGCACAACAGTGGAGACAAATTGGTACTGTGTGGAGCTGTGATGCCTCCGGTATGGGGGGACAACATTATAATATGGTACAGCTGCTGCAGTGGAGGCTCATCATGCACGATTGTGTGCATGTTGGAGGTATTATCAATTACATAACCAGCACTAGAAATATGGAGCTGCACATTAGGGTTTCTCCTCACAAGTTGTGTGGTTAAAGCCATACCAAGGTCAGACTGATATTGAAAATCTTCATGTTGACATTTTTTACAACATGATTGGTATGTATTCCTTGTCTCCAGGGGACAATGAATTGTTTTAGACACTGTACGGTCTATAAAAGCAGGCAGACAAATTTGCTGCATTCATAGGACACTCACATAACTAATAGCAACTTATTTTTCATTCTTTCTTCGCTCACCAAAGACTTTGTGTTGCTTAGTTAACCAGCGACCAAAATGGAAAATACATGCAACATTTTATTGCTATAACACCATAGGATGCAACGTGTACTTAAATCAATAAATATCTCATTGTAAAAGACTATAGTGCTTATATATATCAGACCATCATATATATATATATATATATATATATATATATATATATATATATATATATATATTTGATGGTCTCCAGGGCAAACTGTTTTAATGCCTATAAGCACTAAAAAAACTAAAAAAACCAACACCAGCTCATTTATGTATGTAAAAATGGTACATGAGCACAAAATCAAAACAATCACCTCCAGTCTTGTTTTAATCACACCTTATCCATACTAGAAAAAAGCTGCTAAGGTGTGCAGGTAGATGATAAAATGTCTTTTTATTCATATGTATTCTATTTATCTTATGCAGTTATGTTTGGCAGGCTATCACATGGAGAGAGATGCTGCTGTTGTCATCATATATTTACATCTACAACCTCCAAATGGGCTTTTATTGCCTGATTTGCATATCAGGACTCCTGCTAAACTTTATGTGTATATAAGACAAAATAGGAAATGAGAGTTGGGTGTGCAATCGACCTTGAAATACATCAATGACTGAGGGGATTAAGAAATTACTAAACAGAGACTTCATAGTTGTGTACTTTCATCATCTTGGATATTTCACTCAGAGTAGCCATTAAGGGGAATATTTACGGCACATGAGCTATGCACCTTTGCATTTACTGAATGAGGCTGTTCCTCCTTGGTGCTTATATCTCTGCTGTAAAATGTTCTGTTAACGATGGTATTAATTCTATACCAGCTCAATATCTACCATTCCTATGCAATACTGTTCAGCTACAGCTAACGGCACAATTACACAAAGATAAAAAATGTAAAGACTTTCACAAACGACTCAAAACAGAGGAATGCTGTGTATGACCAGGTTAAAAAAGGAAATGGGAATATCTGCTATCTTGCCCAGAAAATTGATTGTCACTTTCAAATTTGGAGATGAGAGACCGTTTGCTCACTTTAGTAAAATGAGCAGGCAGAATAGCTGTTCACCAAAGAGCTACAAAACACAAGTTTTCATAAAAGCTTGTATTGTATTTTTTAAAAATGGAAAAAATTTCTTTTCTTTACATTTCTATATAAAATCTATCTAATGTGTTACAAATTCATGCAAAGTCACATTTCACCCTCACATTTTGATTATAATCAGGCACTCTGGTTAAATCTTAGTGGTATTTAATATAAAGAGCTCATTTTGAAAAAGGGGGTTGGATTAGTTACTTTATAATAAATGATAATCCAATAGCATTTCAAAACGAAACAAAAAATAAAAAGTCGTATCAACACAAAGTTTTTACTTCACACATGAGTGTATTTGTTGACATGATGCAAAAAGAGGGATCTGCATAAATATCCTGTCAAGTCAAGTCAAGTCAATCTTATTTGTGTAGCCCAAAAACCCAATTTGCCTCGATAGGCTTTACAATTTGTACATGATACACATCTTCTGCCCTTAGACCCTCGGTCCGGGTAAGAAACCACTACCCAAAAACCTTTTAACAGGGAAAAAGAGGGAATAGACCTCAGGAAGGGATACAGAGGAGGGATCCCTCTTCCAGGACGGACAGACGCGCAATGGGTGTTAATTTACGGAGCAGATCAACAAAACTAGACACATTGTATACAGTTCTAGCAATGATGATGGTATCTGTTGATGTATTACAGTTAGTAAAGTAGCAGTGGTACTACCATATACATATAAAATAGTAGTAGTGGTACTATACATTTATGATTATTAGGGATAGCAGTAGAAGATGGCGTCCAGCAGGGCCTCGGCAGTAGATGCGGCCACGATCCTTGGCTCGGTACAGCCAAGAACCCGGACCCCAAACAATTCACCATTCACCATTCCTGGGAACCTGTGGTGCAATAGAACACAAAGACTCCCGGGCACAAGGATTCTTTGGAGGGAATAGAGTCAATGGTGCATCTATGGGGCGTACAATTAACAAAATTGTCATGTGTCCACAAAATCTCCAGCATAGATCTTCAAGAGAACACAATGTAGGTAAATTTATACAGTTTGACGATGTACAAAACACAAAATACTAAAACACATTCAACTCAGATATGTATTTCAGTACTAATGGAACAATAAATGCATTGCAACAATCTATGCAAACCTGCATACACAACCCCTTATGTGTAGCAGCTACCATTCACACTTGTGGTGTTCATTCATTTTCAAATCTGACCAAATCCAAATATCTCTCAATTTTTCCCAGTATAACACAGTTAATGGTCGGTAATTGCCCAGTCATCTCATTCCATTCTTCTCTTTTGTAACCTTAAGTTATCTTATTAATGAGAAAACATTTTGCAGTGCAGCCACTGAATCGAACAAAATCCGTTCAGTGTGTGTTATCATGCAAGAGCGACAGTTTGTAATACCAGCTATTGCTTAAACCTTTTCACCCATTATTCTAAGCAAAACCATTTCTGTACAGTACAGTATCTTAGATACAGTTAAAGATTCATTCAATTATAGTAACGTTTCTTTAACCAGTACACAATTATTGTTCATCAGAGGCATCCAAGATGAATTATTTATTACAACAACAGATGTGTGATAATGATCTGATTAGAAAGTCTTTGGCGCTCAGATTCTTCGGGGAGAGTGAGACCGAAGGTATCTGCCCTGAGCAGCAGCATGGAAAATCCCACCTCTTGAATCTGGATACTGGTGGTGGTGGCTGATGACTCTTCTGAGGCATCCAGCATCATGGATCCATCAGATCCATGATGCTGATGGATCTGTGAAGACTAAGTGGAGATGGAGAGTTGGGGGGATGCGTGAACCAGCAGCATGAAAGAACTAGACAGATGGCTGATATTTAAAGCCAGTAGCTGATGGTGAGTAGGTGATGATGAGGCTAAGCATGCAGGTGTGTCAGTGATTGGATGGATGAAGCTACCTCAACGGCAGCTGGTATTAAGTAATGCGCTAGTGCGTGAAGCAGGTAATTGAGACCGATCATTTGTGAAAGGTGAGGATAAGAGAGTGGTATGAGCAGTAATTGTGGTTCGCCCTGGTTCACCAGAGGATAGTCTCTTTGACTGAACTTTCGTTAGATCTCCATTTATGCTACTTAATCCAAAATTACATACGGGAATAGAACGGAAGATATAAAATCTTTCGTTCTACAGTGTCCAACACACCATGAATGTTTTGGTGTGTTTGAGGGATTAATATTTTTCAAATAAATAATATTCATCATTAAAATCCACATGAAGAATGGCTAAAAGACACAGTCTTAATATTGTTGCACAATGTAGTCTTTTGCCTTAAATTGTTCATGTTGGGGAAGTTTACATTTTATAGCATCATTCTTCATCATAGTTCTGTCAGAAATTATATCTTCCCATAAAAGATTGAACAAAATAAGAATGCCTAAACTTTAACAAATTGCTTGTATTTAGTGCCTAATTATTGTCTGACACTTTGACCCTGCATTGTTTATCTCATATCCGTGACGCTTTTTCTTAAATATATTGATTCATATCATAATGGAGAATGTGGCTTATGGTTTACTACAGGATTCAGAATAGGAAACCAATAATTAGCCAAGTACTCAAATATGTATATGGCTTGAAAGGATCCATAATCACTGACTGGTAACAACTTGCAGACTGAATTCAGTTCAGTCATCTGACATACATCCTTGCTGTCGGCTCATCGGGTGATGAAATGAAATGGTAGAGAGGGGTCATGTGTCTACATCACATTCTGCATTAGCAAAGACCTTAAGACCTTGAGTTGGAAAAAAAACTTAAACACAATGCAAATCAAAGCTGGAGGAAGATGCCCTATCCTTGGAGCAACTTAAGGTTGATCCCAGCACCTTACCTTCGGTCAAAGTGGGTAATCTCTGGGTGATCTTTCAATGTGAGAACAACAACTAAAAACACTGTTTGTTGAACATCACTTCTTAAAAATCAGTCCCGATTAAATCCAAATTTGGTGCATATGGCTCAACTCGAAAAGATCTAACATGTATATAAGATATATCATATTTTACTTTAAAAGTTCATATTTTACCCACTTCATGGAGTTTCTTTTAAACCTTTTACAAAAAACACTATAGAAAAATACTGATAGTTCAATCAGGGTATTTGCTTGCATAACTCAGGGGTTTGAGGACTTTTTGAGGATAGCCTTGCTGTCATGACTGCATTGTCTTAGCTGTGGTAGGAGAGGTGATGGAGGGCGTCACTGGCAGTATTTAAAGATCAGAGGGAACAAATGCGGATGATGAAACATTTTCAATGGAGTAATGAGTGAAGGGAAATAACAGTTGATGATTGAAGGAGAGAATAAAGAGACCCTTAAGGCCTGGTTGAATATATTGCTATTGTAATTACGTCCACTATGAACAAATGGCCCATCCAACATTTGTCACAGGTTCAGGGCATTACTTAACCTTGCGATGCACAAGTAAAATGAGAGTGAAAATGATTATTGAGTGATCATTACAGATGAGGCGCTTGTGTTAATAGGTGCTAAATGATCATCTAGGAGGGATAAATGAGTGTGTATGGCTGAGTGAGAGATCGTGAATGTCGGATATTAGTATCATTATTATTTGAAAGTATGGTAGCTCTTGGCATTTCAAGAAATACATTTTTAGGGAGCTTTGACCATGACTTTAATCCTCAACCCTGTTGAAGCTGTGAAGGGGAAATTTTAAATCGGAAGTGTAATGAAAAAGCTTATCCAATGGATGGTTGATGTTCTGAAACCACAAAGAGTGGGAGGAAAGGGCATTCCTTTTGAACCTTTCAAAGGGGCAATAAGGAAATCATTTATTTTTTCAACTTGAGATTTGTTGACCTTGCCTCATTTTCTGTGAAAAATCTGTTTGTAAATAAATTATTATTTCTGTATTTATTTTTCATTATCATTAATCTATACTAAGCTCAAAGTTCCTGATACACCAGTTAACATATCGTTTTGCATACATAGCAGCCTGTGTCTGAGCATTTCGCTAATCTTCAATAACATATATTCACTATGTTTACGGTTTTACAAGAACATATCTGATTAACTACCAAATCTTTTTGCAGATAGAAGTTTGCCTTTTTCATTGCATCATATGTTGAATCCTCTATTGGCCTTTATGATGACATTTAAACAAATAGACATGATATTCTAGTACAAATATTATTCTTTTCAATCAAACTGATGAACTGAGAGCTTGACTATTGAGCTTTCCCCATGCATGTCTATGCTAAAGATCGTAGATTTCAGAATGATTCAGAGCACTACTCTGTTGACGCGTTGCCCACAAGTAAGAAAGAAACTGAACAAAAGTCTCAAGAGCCATAAATCTTTCAACTAAAAATAAAAGTCATTAATAAATGAAACACTTTCTAAACTTTGGATTTTTACTTAAAGCTGAAGGAATTGCATTACAGAGATAATCATCCAACCATATTAGAAACAGCGCAGATGGCGCCAGGTTAGTCTAGACTCCTGGGGCTCTTCCCAGCTGGCATTTATTCCATGCATGATTGCTTGATAGCTGCTCCTCCTGGCTCTGCTGGGAAATCTATGTTAAACCCACCACCAAGACCCCAGCGTTCAACACAGGAGATCCAGACACCTTTAAAACAGCAAGATATGACCCCTGTTAGTCCATCAGCGACAGCAAGGTGAAAGGACTGATCCCAGGTGCATGTGGAGTGGATTACGCCGCATCACTGACTACAAACGAAGAAAGATATATTGTTCAGGGCACCACATAGGCATGTGATGAGCTCAACATATTTTATGCTCAGTGCATCCCCCTAATCCACATGTGGGTGGGTGGGACACCTCACTGCCTCGAATTCATGTGATGTGAAACACTTGTTCAAAAATGTCAACCCCCTGCAAAAACCCACGGGGAATATGCACCAACCAACTGGCAGTGGTGTTCACTAACCTCCTCATCCTCTTCCTATGTGAGAACCCTTCAAAGCATCCACTGTTGTTCCTGTTACCAAGAAACCAGTGATCTCCTCTATACACGACTACTGCCTAGTCTCACTGCAATCCATCACCATGATGTTCTTTAACCAGCTCATCAAAAACACATCTGCTCCTGCCTCTCCTCAGCTATGGACATATGTCCATTTACATAGAACAAACAGATACACAGACATTGTGTGGGCCTTTGTGTTCGTGATACATAGGGCACTCACACACGGAGGCTAAGGGAATACTAATGAAGAATGTTCTTCATCAACTGCAGTTATTAGGCATTCCACATCATCATCCTAACCAGTCACCAAACGTATCGATCATAGACTGGACATTCGTTCTGACAGGCAAACCCCAGGTGGAAAGAATCATCTATTATACTCCCTCTACGCATTCAACTGAGCAGCGAAGCCCAGCTCCAATGTCATCAAGTTTGCTGATGACACTATAATCAGGGGATCCATCATGCATAATGATAACAAGACCTGGAAAGATGAGATGAGGACACTCACCAGTTAATACTAGAACTCTCTCAAGGTCAGCAAGACAAAAGGGATGATTGTGGGCATTGGAGACTAAGTGGGGCTGAAATATCCTCGTCCATATTAGGAAAGCTGAGGTTGAAAGTGTCATCACTTGCATGTTGCTTGGTCGCTTGGCTGTATACAGTACAACTACCAGACGAAAGGTTGCCCAATATTTACATTCAGTTTTGCTCAGATAAAGGCTTCACTTAGATGTGAATGAAATATCAGGTTCTGTGTTTGTTCTGTGTCCTCCAGCTATTTGCTCCGCTTGTTTGCTACAGCCAGGTGATGCTAAGTAGCAAACTAATGGAATTCAGCTGACCTTGCTCTGTGAAAGTACTAGCACCTTTAAGATACCATTGAAAGTTCTAACCCATTAACACATTATTTAAACATTTTCTAAATCCTTACAAAAGTAGTGGATTAAGAGTAAGATCTTTAAAATTATTTTGACTCGGGGGGCACCATCATCCTGGTAAAATGCATGGTGGTAACGTAAAGTGCCAATAAAATTTGAACCGCAGGACCTCGGGAACAGAGTGCGCTACTCCTCTGCTCCAATAGAGAGAGAGAGAGAGACAGAGAGAGAGAGAGAGAGAGAGAGACAGAGAGAGAGACAGAGAGAGACAGAGAGAGAGAGAGAGACAGAGAGAGAGAGAGAGAGAGAGATCGCACGAGAGAGGCGTAGAGATGGTGGTCGAGACAGAGCGAGAGATAGAACGCGCATAAGATCAGCCACAGTACGTGCAGGTAGGTTAAAATGAAAGTCTAAAAGTTTACCTCCGGTTCCATCACGGCACTAGATAGAGAGAGGAGGAAAGTCTCTGCATCAACTTCTTCTGGAATATCATTCATTCATTCAGCCATTCATTTTCTGTGACCGCTCATACTAGACATTCATAAAGCTTTTCCAGATACAGTCTTTAATGTAACTCATTGATGTCAGTGAACACGTTTTTCCTCATTCTGCATTCATGTCTGATGAACAGTAGCAGCAAACTGACCATCGGCTGGTCATAGAAGTTGGAATTTCTGGTCAAATATCAATTTATATTTGCCTATAATTGGGTCTTTTTTAATTTAAATATCAGTTGATTGAGGTTCTAGAATACATTACATGTTCAGAAAATCATTGACAAAGAAGTACACTCAAACAATAAAAACAATGATCATATTATTATGGATATTATTATTTTATAATTCATTTATTGTTTTATTATGTTATATTTTTGGTTGATAATGATGATGATAAATGAAATAAATTTTTGTTAGGATAATAACCCTGTTTTGGTCATGAATAATAGATTAATTATTATGAGTGAACAAATCAAAAACATAACCAAATTCCACTTAGAGCACCAATTTAGCTGTCCTGGTAAACAGCCAATTAGTGGCCACAGAAGAAGGAATTTATGGGCAACTAATTGAAATTTTGGACAATTTTCATATTTTATTTTTTGATTTCTTTTACAGTGAACAGTCATAAACGATAATAAAATCGTTATTATTGATATTATTATTATTTTATTGTCATAATTGTTTTTGATAATGATGATGATACATTAAATTAATTATTGTAAGGATAATCACACTGTTTCTTACACTGTTATATCTTAAGAACAATATTATCAAAAATAATAGATCATTCTTAAATGTGGACAAAACAAACATAGCTGGATTATATATTAATATATTTTTGTCTTTATGTACTTTATAGAGTAAAGTTAGCCTTAATGATTCTGTTATTTAATTGTTGTTTGTGACCATAGCATATTCATTTGAGTCAGTAAACCACTTTGCATCGGCGCAGTGAGAATAGAAGGCGCTGACATGTCAGTGGATCGAGTCGTGTCCCTGCTTCAACTGTGTGAATGCCTGAGTCGACCGGCCAAATTTCCAACATGTAAGTTATCCATCTGATCTTCCGACGGTCGTCTGGAAGCTGCTGACTGGCCCTGGTGCCCCACTTACACTGCATGACAAACAACAACCGATGAGCTCCGACAGTCGGACCAACTATCGTGAGGATTGTGATCAGGCTTAAATCACACACTGTCTCCCTAGGCTCCTTCCTCTTTTTGAAATACATATTCACCACATCCATTTCCTCCCTTTTCATAAAATCTACTACCATCTGTCTTTCCATGTTCAATCAATCAATCAGTCTTTATTTATATAGCGCCAATTCACAACAACAGTTGTATAAAGGTGCTTTCCAGAAAGAGCAGGTCTAGACCAAACTCTTTATATATTTATCTACAGAGACCCAATAAATTCCTCCGCTAGCAAGCACTTGGCGACATTGGCAAGAAAAAACTGCCTTTTAAAGGGGAGAAACTTCAAGCAGATCCAAGACTCAGGGTGGACGGCCTACTGCCATGACCAGTCGGGTTTGAGAAGAGAGAGCGAGAGAGAGAGAGATAGAGGGGGGAGGAGAGATACAGACGGGGGGAAAAGCAGCAAAAATATCAGCTATGCTAATCCACTTGCCTCCGCTTTTCTAATGTTGGGCCTAAGTTGATAACGAAATTAATAGTAATATAAACATTTAGCAATAGCTTATGGGGAAACACTATGAATTAATAATAACAATAATAATAGTAATTATCATCATGAGTATCTTAAAATCAGTGTACATCGTATAGGTCCACATCAGCAGATGCAGTCACAAACCAAGTGACCTTGCAGGCTGAGAAAGCACAAAGGCTCCAGGGAAGAAGTCAAGTTAGTAACATGCAAATAATGCAGTAGCATTAAAGTGAGAGGGATGTATAAAGAGGGACAGTGAGAGAGGAAGAGAGAAAAGCTCAGGGCATCATGGGAGATCCCCTAGCAGTCTAAACCTATAGCAGCATAGCTAAGAGCTAGCTTATGCCAGCCTTAATTATAAACTTCATCATAAAAGAAAGTTTTAAGCCTACTTTTAAATGTAGAGAGGGTTTCTTCCCCCCGAACCGAGATTGGGAGATGGTTTCAGTGGAGAGGAGCCTGATTGCTGAATGCTCTGACTCCCATTCTTCTTCTTGAGACTCTAGGGACTACAAGTAACCCTGCATGCTGGGAGCGCAGTGTTCTGGTTGGAAAATATGGAACTATGAGCTTCTTCAGATAAGATATGTTCCTGTCCTTAGCACCATTCCTGACTATCACCTCCTCATGGCCTCTGTTCCTTTCACCAGCATGCCCACTGAAGTTTCCTTCAACCACCGCTCTCTCAGCCCTTGGAATATGGAACTCTTCATCACGTCATCCAACTAATGCCAGAAATTCACGCTCTCTTTCAGCCCATTACCAATTTGTGGGGCATAAGCGCTGAAATCACCTCCCATTTTTAATTTTATACTCATCACTGTCCGACTCTCTCTTCACCTCCATACTCTTCACAAACTCATCCTTAAAGAATCACCTCCACCCCATTTGTTCTCCCATCCACATCATATATTAAAGCATTTTGTAACATTTTCTTATGCTTCTATCCTTGCTGTTTTTCAACCTGGTCTCTTGGGGACACAATATATCTACCTTCCTTCTCTCTGTCATATCATTGTACAAACATTTAAAGTCCTACCTTTGCTCATCTTTCACTGTGTCCTGACACATTTCCCCTCTCAGTCCTCTTTTTATTAGACCAACAGTAGCATAGTTTCCACCCGTACGCTGCTGGTTAACAATGCAATTGACTGTCGGTTTTAAATTGGGCCCCGACAGATCCGGTCTCGAAATCAATTTCATGTTCCGCATATTGATGTGGCATAGGTTTAATGTAGGATGCTCTCCTGACACAAGCCTCCCAATCTGTCCGAGCTTGGGACCAGCACTAGAAGTATACTGAGCGGTGACCCCTTTGTGGCTGGGTTAATTGACAATTACACATGGTCATATGAATACATTTCTGTGCAAAACCTTTCTTTAGAGATGAGATGGTAAAACAGCATTGTGTGAATTTTCAGTACGCCTTTATTAAATTAGTGCAAAAGACAAACATAACTCATTCAAAATGTCATCATTTTTTAAGAGTGGTCTTCCACACAAACCCAGACACACTACGGTCTTTTAATGATCGCAAGAGAAAAAGCAAAACTATCCACCAAGACCACATCCTTTGTTTTCTTCTTATGACTCCTGATGACAGTTGAAGAGGGCAGAATTGACTGTTGACAAAATCAAACCTAAATGTATGGCTATCGAATCAAAATTTCTCATTCTGCAATTAATAACAGATTCAACAAAAAGATGTTACAATAAAATACTCAAAACATCAATAGCATTAGAAATAGTTCCTAAATTCACAAAAAACGTTTCCTCCTTTTATATTTACTCACTGCATGGGTGACTAAACAACTTGCAATCAAAGTACATAAGTTAAACAGTATATTTATACAATGGTAAAAAATAAAATATTTATATAATAGTATTTTTTAAGGTTTACACCATTGCTATAAAGATATACTGCCATCCACTCCATGACAACTAATGCAATAAAAAAAAAAAGAAAAAATCAAAGGCAGGACTTGAGAATTTCTGAATTAGGAGGCTCGTGGCTACCACCTTGTCCTAAAGACCACAACCACTGCAGACAAAGAGAGAGACTCTGTTCTCTCTGCGTTAAGAGGGAAACAAGATCAAATACAGTCTGTGACAAGAAAAGAAAGGAACACATCCAAAAGTCAATGCTCTTCCCCAACCAGGACAGTAGCTCAGCCTTTGCAGTGTTCGCCGGCCCACCAAGTGACAGAGAGAGGTCAATAAGATAGAAAGGCAGAAAGACAGAACGATACCAATGCATGGGCATGAAAGAAGGTAGGAGGGGAGGGAGCGACAAAGAAAACAGATAACTTTGAGAGGGAAAAAAAAGGAAGGAGGAGGAATAAAAAGCAAAGGATTGAGCAAGAGGTGTTAGAGAAACAAAGGTGAGATACATAATGAAATTGATTTACATCCTTTTTGTGTTACAATATCAATATACATGTCAATGCCAGTACTCCTACAGATGTGGTGTGTTGCCTGGAACACCAGTTGTTTTTCTGACAATGTAATTGTACAGTGCTTCGATGGTACAAAATGAAAAATGTAAAAAAAACTTCCTTTTTTTTAAGAAATGTAATAATCGATGGAGACGGAGATACACACAGAGAGGGAGAAATGTCAAAAAGAAGTAAGGAAACAGAGGAGACGAGATGATGCAGGATTAGGGCGGAGGGGACAGATGGACGAAACATGGAAAGTGGAGATGATAAAAAAATTAGTGAGATAGGTCAGAAAAACTTAAACGCATAGTTGCGTCACACATCAGTTGTTGCAGTGGGGATTGTGTGTATCTTCTTATGAGATTTGTTGTGGTGAGAAAACACCTTCTTGCTTATTCATCTTCTTTTTTTATCTTCTTCTCTGCTAAGCATGGGTTGCGTGGGGCAGGTAGGTAGATGTTTCCCAGTGCTGCAAAAAGGACTACAGCATGATTCAGCAGAATCTACGGCCCTGGAGGGAGAAGAGTAGGAGAATGGATGTTGAGGGAATATGTGGGAAAAAGAGGAGAAAAGAAAGGAGAAACTGTAAAGTGCAGGTCATCACTGAACCAGATCAATAGCAGTCAATTATTAAGGACAGGTAATGGTATTTGATCGTTTAAGATTCAGCTAAGAGAGAACAAAGAAGATAATAATTGTTCACTCTCTGTCAACCTTTAGGAGGAAGCAATTGAGTTATTGGCTTTGATGTAAAAATCCACCCCGAAACCTTGTCAATGTGCTACTTCCTCTTCAAAATCTTGGGCAGTTCAAACAATATGGTGGTAAAGAAGCAACTCCCTGATTTTTTGATTTATCGTGCCTTCAAGAAACCTTACTTGGACCGGTTGCAGTGAAGATTAATTGGCTACTGATCATGTACTTGCAGAGTACTTAAACTTTTACTTCAGAATGAGTTGAGTTTATTGCATGGAGGAGATCACTGAAGTGGAAAATACCACCATGTGTTGAACAAATTAACCTGGACTGGGCTGGTATGAGGGAAGAGTATCTCAGCTCATACAATATAATCAGAATCAGAATAAGCTTTATTGGGCATGTATATGCATAAAAGGAATTTGACTCTGGTTAACTTAGCTCTCACAGTACGAACGTCATATAAAGGCCACAAACAAATATACAAGCTATAAACAAATGGAGATGATCTTGTGTACAGGCTATATACATTTAAATATATATGTATTAATATGTATATATAAATATATATGACAGTGCAAAAATGTCAGAATAAGACAGTTGGAGGTAGTTATTGCGTAATGGGGTGAACCAGGTTATTGTACAACACAGACACTGGTTTGATTATTGGTCAGGTTGATGGCCTGTGGGTAGAAACACTGTTTACGAGGAACTCTGACCTTGAAAGCAGCTTTGCACCGCTGCTGTGTTTCCTTTCTATGACAGAGCTGTGAGGGATATACAGGTATAAAGTTTATATCTTCAGACTGGTACAAGGCTTGCAAAGGGCTGGTTTGAAATGTTGATACAACACACACATATTCATATAAAGACACAAAGCTAGCAGAAAACAAACACACACATACACATACACACACACAGCAGTGTGAAATGTAAGATTTTATTGATTGTCTCTCTACCAGTCATCTCCTCCAAGTCTGCTGCCTATTCCTGTCATGTTTGGAGATGGCTGAACTGAACAGAAAAATAATCCATCTTCACACCAGCGCACATTCCCCATCTTATTTAAAAAAAAAGAAAAATTATGATATGACTGAAGATGTTGAGCTTTTACATATTATTAAACCCATTCATTAAATGCTTTTTTAGGACAATAACTTGAACCTAAATGGCTGGTCAGGATAAGGGAAAGTTTGTTTTTACTAAATCAGTTTACTCAGACATGTTAGTCTGATATGACGTAATACAATTATAGGTTTAAACCTGGCTAGCAGAAAAGAGCTCGGAAAGGTCTTTTGACAGTTTACAGCTCTGTAATGCAAAATGCCCAAAACCATTGTCAAAATGTACCATTCGAGCGCAAATGAGAAGGTAAATAAATCATGAGATTATCATCACCAGTGGCAGTTAATATCAAATATTATTAATCAAATGTAGATCAAAGCTTTCATTTTTTTTCATGTATTTCATGTAGTTTTCATGTATTTCGTGAGAAAAACCCAACAGTGAACACTGTATGATTAGAGTGTATTTTGGACAACTTCACAACTTGCAAATATGGATCGCTTTAAGTCTGGAGATAAAATTATTAACACCTGTCACTACACTACATATCGCCACAGAAAGTTCTAACTAGTAACTTTAATAAAATATGTCTCTTAGGAAAACATTATGCTGACCTATGATTTATCGTAATATAGAACCAGACTAGACTCAAAATCTACATTCTTTCATGTCTGAGTTCGGCACTTTGTCCGCTCATCATCCTCCAGCACTCATTGTTTTCCAGCATTCGATTCAGTGAAATTATTCTGCACAGAAGTTAGGGTTAGTGGAGGCTGATTAACACGTACATTATTCCAGGTGGATTATGATTCAGAATGAGAATCTAAAATCACAAACTGCACACAGTTTTATATATAGGATCATTTTTTGGTGTCGACCATTTCCAGCTTTATTGGGCATTTACAAGCTTAGTTTGGATCCTTCACACTGTTTTATAAATGAGACCTCAGGTGTAGCACAAGTAATCTGCCTTACTTAATAGGTTTACCATGCCCTGCTTTTTACTGGTAATCTATTAAAACGCATGCAGCATAATGTGATGAAAAGAACCCCTTTGGATGTGGCAATTTGTCATAACCAGCGATTGTTTGTAAACAGTTTACTCTCGCATCATGTTTTCTGTGTTTTTTGTGTGAGTGCACGTGTGGCTTGTACCGATGTTCCCCTCCGTTTGTGGTCCGCGCTCTCCTGTGCTGTGTTTAATAACTCCCACGCTATCCTCCCCGACAGCAACGGGCATAGTCCCTAATCCCCTGCATTGTACAAGCAATTGTGTGATAGATTTGAACTCCTCAAATTAAATGCAGTTATGTCCACAGGGTTTTTTGTTAACAAAGCTCCACGAAGTGAGTAAAAAAAACTATTTCAGTGAAATCTGATATATCCACGATAGGTCTTTGGACTTTGATTTGGACTAAATCCGATGAATGATTGTGAAATTATGCCCCAAAAACTTTTGGAGGCATTCAAGTGTGACAACTACTCAAATGCCAAGATATCTTATTTTTGCTGTGTCTATCTCTCTCAATCTCTGCCTCTCTCTCTTTTTGTCCTCATATCACTCTCTTTCAATAAGATAAGGGAGCAGTCTTAAAGACAGAACTATTTTATTTCCAGTGTAGCAGTCAGAGAGGAGAGGGAGAGGCTGAGCTGAGGAAGTGGGTGTGGCACATCAGAGGGGGTTGGCAGTAATTGTGCTCACCTGGGAGGTTGTGTGAGCAGAAACACGTTTATGCAGGGTAGGAAACATGTGAAGAGAGTGTTCTGTTCAAATAATTGTATAAAATATACAAGAAACAAGCCATGGTCCAGTTCTGAATGTCAGCAGCAGCTTCGAACAAAGAATGGGTTTCAATAATCTTATTTTCCTTTTTTGTTCCTTGGATAGTAATTAGTATCTCTGGACAGTAGAACTTCTTTAGGTAAAGACACCTGCTCCAACCTGCATCTCTGCCACAACAACACCTTCATCAACTTTCCTTCATCTTCCATCCCTTTCCACCCTGGATATTGAATCATCCAAACTCTATGAACAATCCTTAATTATAAAGACTGAGTGCAAGAGACTTTCCTTTGAGCGGATTACTGGATTAACTGGACTTTGACATTTGGGACCTTGCTATTTGTGATTGTTTAATTTCCTTAAGGACTATTGGAAGCCTTTCATGGTGATTCGGGATTTTGAAATTTGATTTCTTGTTAATAATAATGACTGAAAATCTAATTTGTTATGAATGGTATTATTCCTGGTCATTTTATTTTGCAATGTAACATAATTCTAATATTATCCCTGAGATAAATTTTAACATACATCATTGTATGTCTGGCGCCAATTTGTTTAATATTATAAGTTTAGCTTTAAGTCAGTTTGTATTACAGCAGACATCCTGGCAAGAATTTAAATAATTGAATAAATAACTAGTATGTTGAGAGGGGATTAATTTTTAATTTTCTAATTGTTTTCTTAAAGGGTGCTTTGTAAAATGTATCACCCTGAGTTAAAATGTTTTTTATCCAAACTAATGTGAAAAGAATTTGTTTTTCTTTACAGCTGATTATACACTAAGAAACAGAGCTATGGATATTATAACTACAACTCCTATAATTTATTCAAAAAGATACCCCTAGACTTTGGACGTTTAATTCTCTCCACTTTGGTTTTGTCCAGGAACAAAAAGGGAAATGAATGTTGGGAAACAGTCAAAGGTGCTGAGAGACTTGAAGCCTTGTCCCACCCCACAGGGAGATCTGGAAAAAACTCTTGGTAAGAAGTCAGTCACACTTTTCAGCGCTCATGAGGGAAGAAGAAAAATCATGAAGATGAAAACTACTTAGAGCAAACCTGGACATTGTAACACCCAGATTACACCATGGATACACCCCACCGTGTAGGCGGCTCTGTTTGGCCAGCGAGGTCAAAGACTGACTTCGCCATTTTTCTTATGAGGTTAGAAAAAGTCCAATGAAATAATCTAAACTGGCTTCTATTTTGAAAAACTTTTATGGTCTGAGCGTTTCCTTGTCATAATTTATTGACGTAACGTTTTAGGTCACAGCATCTTGGCTGAGGCGACAAGCGCAACGAGTTGGTTCAACATGGCTGACAGAGGAACACTCATCCGTTAAAAATGAGCACTAAATTGAACAAGGCTGATGCTGAACGTCAGGTGTTCAATCACTCTTCAGTGTTTCTTCCTGTAGGTTGGTGGTTTGAAAGGAATATGTGGCTGTCTTTAAAAAAAAAAAAATGCAGGCTGTCGCTTCAAGATGAAGAAAAAACGCAGGCTGTCGCTTCAAGATGAAAAAAAACAAACAGGGAAATTAATCAGAAGATGAGAGGAAGAGGACCACGAGGCATTGTTAGCTGAGCTATCAAAAAAAAACAAGGACTTTTTACAGTGTATGAATTTAAACAAGCAAAAAACTAATTAGGTGTTAGCACACAAACTTCAAAAGGAAAAAGCAATTTTCTGATGGGAATTTGTGTAAATAATGAATAAAAGTTCCTGCTTTGACTGCGTGGAAACTCTTGGAGAATAAAGTCTTTCCAAAATCTGTCTCTCTCAAGACGAACTATGCATTGTGGGAAATCTGGAGTGGCAGCTGAAAAGCAAGATGAACAATTTGGACTTCTCCTCCTTAGCCCTGGATGAGACTTATGATATAGGTGATAGACCCCAGCTACTGATGGTCATAAAAAGAAGAACCCGGCTCCTATACAATCAATTAAAGGAACAGCAACCAGTAAGGATTTTTTACTAGAGGTAAATACATGTTTGAAAAAGTACGGACTACAGTGGCCGGTTTTACAGCTGACAGGTGTCCTAATTCCATTTGAAGAGGATCTAGAGTAAAATGACTGAATGATGAACCCAGACAAAAACTAATATTTCTGCGTATGATGCAAAACCTAGTCAAGGCCTTCACAAAGATGCTGAAGCTACTCTCTCTACAGGTGAAGGGAGACACACAGGAAGGAAAGGCTCCATCTCCTGATCAACTCACCACATAGGCATCCATGTTTGGTGAGTTTAACAGGTGTTTTGCAGACTTCAGAGCAGTGCAGCCTGAAATGCTCACAGTTCCTCAGTCCTTGCTCTGTGTCCCCCAGTGTCGTCTGAGCTGCAGTTTGAGGCACTGCTGGCTCTGCACTTCAAATGACTGACATTTTACTCATCGTGCAAAGTAGAATACTTCCCACACATGAGGAGACTGGTTCAGAAGAGACTGGTTCTCTTTGGGTCCATATCATTAAGGAGACCTTCTCAGTTATGAAATTGAACAAGTCAAGACATAAATCTTCTCTCATAAATCTTCAGATTATCTCTGATGATAATCTGTCAGCTGCGCTGCGCATAGCAACCTCAGGAATCGCACCTGGCTATGATTCAGGAGTATAAGCCCATCAGAGACTTCCCCTGAGTAAGCAGGCAAAAACCAGCCATGGAAGGTAGTTTCTATCCCAGACATCTTATTGCAGTATTCTAAAAGACCGTGAAGATCGTAAATACAAATATACGAAAAAACAATTGAGTAAAATAAAGTATTTTTATAACACATGCACAGGTAACAGTCACTATAAGTATTTTTTGTCTTGTTGACAATTCCGTTTGGTTTGCCAGTTCTTACTAAGACATTTAGAGTGACTTCTCATTGTAAAAAGTGCTGGAGAGCAAGAGTATGTGCACATTACATTTTCCGAATTTAATCTTGCTGTTAAAATGGAGGTAGAATGCAACAAAAATCTGCAGTTCTCATGTGGTCTCCTAGGAAAAATAATTGCCAAACATTGATATACAGTTATGACTCATTCTATTTCTCCAGGAACTCACACAGGGAAGATTAAGACTTTCTCTTTTTTTCTTTATGTTTGTTGCTTTTGAGACATATAAAACTGTCAAACAGTAAAATATACAGCATATGCACACTTTTGAACGTAGGTAAGAACACGCCATTTATTATACTCAATTCTTTTTCACTAGCTGGGAAAGGTCCGAAATATATAAAACAAAAAAAAAACTGAAATTAGTTCTGTTAATAAACAACCTTCTCCGTCACTTTCCGGTTCACACACTATATAACATTAACTACTTCTGCCAGAAAATGAAATTATTACCATTTCACAACGACAGACGGGAGGGAATACATTTCAGAATCGTTCTTTTTCTTTATGTCAGAATGACCTAATACAGCGTTTCACTGATGTTGACTTATCTTACCGTCTCCAGTTATTGTAAGACTCTCCCGGGTAAAAGCATCAGCTTAATGTATAAAATGTAATTTTAACAAGCTGCGTTAGCCATGGAAAAATAAAATGAGATCCTGCAGGGAGCAGTAACCTTTTTTCAGCTTGTCTAATTGCTGAGAGGATAGGAATGTGACAGTTGATTAGCTCAGGTATGTTACGGACGCCAGACAAGAACAGCAGCATTGCAGAAGTAGAAGACATATTATATAGGAAAACAGAATCTGTCTAACACTGAATATAATGCAAACTGATAAGCATTACCTTGAGTGCAATGACGTAGAATGTTTTATATATATATATATCTATAAATCCCATTTTTTCCTACTTTCCATAAATCAACATAGTATTTTTGAAATAGTAATAGGTTTATATTTAATTTGTTAATTAATATTTAACTGTCAACATAGTAATCTTAATGAAAGTAATAGTGTTCATTACTGTTTCAACCCTAACCTTTCTATGTATGCACATTCTCTAGGTACCTCTTTATATTGTCATTTCCACTGTTACTGGCAGTGTTCGCCATTCCCACCTAAGATTTTAATTGCCTTCTCACACGTGGAATAATGAAGTATCGTGAATGGAAAAATAAAAATAATTACTTACTTGAACTGACTTTTTTCAAAATTAAGCTCAAATCATGTATGAGAGTTGTTGTGGGATCTTTTATGTTTCCTTTTCTGAGGAAGTTTGTGCAATATTTGACGCTGTGAGAAAGGTTTGCATTCTGTTGCAGCTGCAGCTACTATACATAAACCCTGTAAACAAGCACAGTTTAAAGAGCTCAGTGAATTTGTATTGATACTGACTTTCATGTTTGTGTCATTAACTTTATAGCTTACACATTTGATAGATATACAGATGTACCAGCAAATGCAGCACTAACCCTTCATAATTCATAAATAAAACATAATTACACCCTGGTGAAACAACTTCATGTTCCTAAACTATTTATGATTCATCGTATATTGTTTCACTTGGCTACCAATAGACAGATAATCCTTATATCTTTAGAGCAAATATGGCAACTTTCATGTTATTTAATAAGACAAAATGTACAGTTTACTTATTACCATGAAGTAGTCATTCACTAGTAGTGTAATTTCTAAATTCTGGAATCTGATAACAGCCATTTAGGATGTTAATAGTAGAATAATCCACAGACGACTGACACATTTAAAAAAGGAATTAAAACTGTCCTTTTTAGCAGAACCTATAACTTTAATTAACATTGCTGCTTTTTGGTCAGGTTTTTATATAGTTTTTTTATTTTTTTTATTGATGCTTTTATCTGCTTTACTCTGTAGCACTTTGAGATTTGATCCAAATGTAAATTAAATTACTTAATTATTAATTAATTAAATGTATTATTATTATTATTATTATTATTATTATTATTATAATAATTAACTTGGATAAAGGCTTTTAACTTGAGAAACAACACACTGGTTTGAATAATACAGTACATAAGTCCAAATTGCTTGATCTGGAGGCAGAGACAACCCTTGTACCAGTTACATCACTCTGGTGTGAGCTATATTCTAAAGAAGACGTGAAAATGCCCGATTTTTACTAGTGTAAATAAGCCCGTAAATATCCTGTCTCCATAGCTGGGAGGGGATTAACATAGAGCTGGAGACTCAAAAGGGAAAGCGGCTTTCAGAGCAACACGAGAAATCATAGAGGAGGCATAGTGTTGAATGACTCCCCCAGAAGATTCTAGGTAAATTAATGGCATCTGGGCTGGGAGTTGTTTGCTGTATTTAGTGTTAAATACGTTATTTTTAAGCCATCCTCTCACTCCCCCCCCTTCCTTAGTCTTTGAATCACATTATCAATCTTGTTGAAATTATAGAGAAAAGCTGACGAAAGCAGTTTCTCGGAGTGCATTACAACTTTACAAGAGAAGACGAGTGCAGAAGTGAAAATAAAGGTTGGATAAAGTCTCAACATTTGATCACCCAGAGAGTATCACCTCATCACCTCATTTCAAATCCCAGACACGCAAAATGACACACAGAGCAAAGACTCATTATTATTACTCAGACTCCTGCGAAATGTTCACCACATTTATGTACGAAATACAAAATATTTACATAGTGTCCAGCTTATTTGCCCCAGCAGCACGTTTTAGAAATTCATTTCTTAGAGCAGCGAGCTGCTACGAAGAGATTATGCATGCGCTTCACTGAGCACATCTGTTCACATGTGTGCTGATAGGGGGCAGTGTGGTCATCTGTCTTGGTTAACCAGCTGTGAAGAGTGCTTTCAGCCAAAGCCAAAGATAACAAACAGTTTCTGTTTGTTATCCTGTCTAAAATTAGAATCATTGCTATGACTAGTTGTCATTTTTGAGCATCTACAGCGTATGGGAGAATGCATTTCCTGTGCTGATTTTTGTCCAATTAGTAAGTCTTACCTAAGGTGAACAATGGATGCTTTCACATCTGTAAGCATTTCCTCCACAGGACTAAAGGAAAATACCGTAATTGTTCCTGACTGTATGGTAAAATGTGTGTGTGTGTGGGTGTGTGTTTCTGTGTGTACTGGATGTGTTTGAGAGTTTAACACAATAGAAATGCTTACAATGGAGAGGGTGAAAATAGGCCTCTGCAAATCCCTGGGATTTAGCTGCCAATCCTGCAACAGCAACGAAGACCTGACAGAAAGTCAGTGAGGACATGACTTTACCTTCAGCAGTTTTGCTAAGCTAAGTAGTGCTGAAGGATTCAGCGGAAGTGTTAGAAGTTTAAAAGTGTGCAGGTTTCAGGTAACGATGGGGAGGAGTGATCCAACTTAGACAGATAAGAACATCAGCACAGTTCCACACAATGTTAACAAGCAAGCTTCCAAAACCCACTCATCATTTAAATTCCTTTAGGCCTCTAGTAGCTGCACAGAACAAGATCAAATGTCTCAACCACTAATGACTCAAAGAAAGTGTTTCAAACTCTGCATGCTGTTATGTTCATTTCCAGTTTATTAAAACCATGCTATCCTGACATGGTGTTTTTTCCCTTCTTTTCGCACTATTTCCACTCAGGATAACAGTTTATCGACTAAAAGAACCATCAGTCACCATCATTCGCTTATTAGGCGGGCAAAGATTCGGTCATTATATCCCCGAAAATTATATTTCTGACACTAGGGGGAGCTCTATTTCCCAAATTTTCAGGTCATAAGTTCTAAACATATCTACCTTGTAAATATCATATTCTACTCTAGAAGCTCATATTTTACTCATTAGGGGGAGGTTTTGTTATTTTAAAAAATAACTCAATAACTCCATACATAACTCAAAAAATATTTCATGGATTATTTTCAAATTTTATACCCGCATAGACCTTGTGGGTATTGATATTGTGAAAAGTTGGTTGTATAGTTCCAACACTAGGGGGAGCTTTATCTCCGAAAGTTTTTGGGCCATAATTTCTGAACCGTTAGTCTGATTCAATCCAAATTTGATACATATGAATCGGCTCGGAGATTCATATTGTATATGTTGTATTTTACTCTAATAGTTCATATCTTATTCACAAGGGGGGAATTTTTTACGAAACACTGTTTTTTGGACATCATTTCCTATCTGTGGGTTCAATATAGTCCAAATTTGGTGCCTTTGAATTGACTCTTCATCTTTGAATCTATCTTTATCTTGGATCTTAATAAAAACATTTTTTTCTCCTGTTGATGCCCCCTCCCCCATACAAGAAAGTTGGATTTTCATCCTTGACAAGAGTATAGGATTTACATTAGATAAAAACCTATTTGTGAATAAATATTTGTAAATGAACCCCATTTAACTCGGCAGCATTGGGGACTAATTGAAAGAAAGCTAAAAGGAAGAGAGACAAAGGTAAGGAATATACTGATGGCAGGAGGCAGAGAAATTAAGAAAACTCTGCACTGTGGCCATGCATATGCCTGTAACCTGGTGGGCAAACACAGAACAAAACAGAACAGTTTAATCTCCAAACCTTTATTATCATCTCTTCTCCCCATCCGTCCCCTCTGGCTGTCTCCATTTTCCTTCCACTCATCTCTCTCCTACAAGGTCAGAGTTCAGTTTGCCCATAAGGGAATTAAAACAGGATCATCTGTGCCTCTCTGTCGGACTATCTGACTATACACTGCAATGATCAGTACCTTTATCTGTCCCCCAGCACAGGTCTCTGCTGCCTGCATATGTGTGTCCATTCTGGTGTGCGTTCGTGTTCATTTGTGTGTGTGTGTGTGTGTGTTTGTAGAGAGAGAGAGAAAGGGGGATGCTCTGCATCTCAATTGGTGAACCTGGGCTTTTCGACTGTATACACATCACCCATGCTTTTTCTCTGTACATATCTCCAACCTCCAGCTCCAGGGTAACACTGATGAACGTCATATCTCTTCTGACTCTGAAAACATACCACAGTTCAAATAAATGGACATACACACAGGTGCAGGACTGGTCAGCTCAAGAATCTGTCATGTGAGAAAGCTTTTTGGTTAATGAATGCCACTTTCTGTCACAGCGCCATCTACAGTCCATTAATCAATGTTACTATTGTTCACAGCAAAAGGGCGTCTGCAGAAAAGACCCTCTCGATGTCATATTGACATGTCGACCAATTACCCCACTTTGAATTGAGGGCAGTAAAGCTGCTACAACAGCAACTGCAGGTAAAAATATTTCTCAAAATGTGAGCATGAAAACCCAGCTGACAGCTCCAGATGTGATAGTCTTCAGGATGACTGCCATGGACACTTTGTTGGAGATGTCTGCTTACCAACGACTTCTGAAACATCATCAGCTTATGCTCGTGATTAGCGTGTTGCAATATTGATGTGACTAATGGTCTACCACTGCTGGAGTGCTCATGCTGTCGCTTTCTAGGTGTCAGATTAATTCATTCCGTTGTGTCTTGAGCATCGCAAGTTTTTTTTTTCTTCACAGCAATTTCAAAGCAAAAAAACTACCTACTCTACTGTATCAGATGGAAATGAGAAGACAAACCCTTCAAGGTGCAGCTTTACACAAGGGTTTCATATCACAGCTCAGCCATTTGCTGTGAATGAGCACTTGGATAGAAGATATGCACTAATCGATAAATTGATGCGTATGCTTAGGAACATCCATAGGTCATGCACGATGCTGGGATTTCCTGATTCGGAGAAAGAATGAGAAGTTGAAATGAAGAGATTTTGCCCGTATGAAAAGGATTAATGGTGCACGTGCAGCACGACTGCTAAATGGAGAGAAAGATAAATTGCGGGTGGCACATGGGCGAAGTAACGGCACTACAGAGGGTCAAGGAATAAGTGACAGGAAACAAAGCAGAACTTTGCTGTTGCAGCAGGATCCCATTTTAAAGAGACAGAAAAAGGATGTTAAGACCAAATGAACAAAAAAAAAGAAGATAGATGGAGAGAGGACATGGTGCAGTTTACTGATAACCAGTCCAATCAGTCAGTACCGTACGACAAAAATCAGCAGATGAAAGAAAAGATATATGATTGCAACGACACTATCATTTTTTTTTTCGCCTCAACTTATTAAACCCTAGTCATTCTCTCTCATTTACCCATTTATTCACTTTTCTCTTGTCTTCCCCATATGTAGTCTTCTTCACCTCCTCTCTGCCAACTCTCACATCCATCCAGTAATGGCCTGCCTCCGGCAAACAGCCAGCCCAGCAGTAAAGTTGGAAATTATTTTCTTCTCAGTAAACTTGCCATTGTATGTCTATGTCTTTTACTATTGTTGTTACCGGAAGAGGCTGAATTATTCATGGTATTGCTAAGCTCTTAAATGAAATATTCAGAATAAATTCAGGTGCGATAGATCTCCCAGGAACTGCCTGAGGCATGTAAAGTGACACATGACACACCTATGTAAAAATCATCAGTATCAGTACACATCTTTCAAACACATCCCAAAAAAAATCGCATTTCAATGCAGTGATTTACTCGAAGCATCACATAAGCTCTCGCTGGTTTTTAGGTTGTGGTTTTGGTGGTACTTACAGTGTAGGGTGAGCAGGAGTGTTGCAAGCAGCACAAAAAAGTTGGCACGGTAGGAATGGGCCGAGCTGCAGTGCATCTTGTTCTTCTTACAGATGCACACTTGGACTTTGACCTCTGTGCTGTTAGACAACGGGGGCACCCCTGAGTCAGTGATGAGCAACGGAAGCTGGTAGTTGGCTTTCGTCAGACTGTGCAAAAGCATGATTTGGGAGTGTGTGGCTGTGAAGGACACAGACAAAAAGAGCTTTAATATAACGTTATATATATTGTCAATCTATTCGGAATTCAAAGATGCAGCCCGTATGCATCTCTCACTCAAGTGACTAAAGTAGGCAACACTTACAGTGTGCTCATATTACATTTTGTTGCATCACACTTAAGACAAAAAAAAAAGAATTCGGAGAGACTTCATGCTGACATGTGTCCCAATATGCAAAGCTGCACATTGCAGTGAATTTCAACTGAAGTGGCTTTCAATTTTGTATTAAATCGAAGATCCTATGGTCAAAACAGGAAGATACAGAACCAATGCAGATGACCTTCTTAGTAAAAATCCCAGGACACCTCCCTAGCTCATCAGTGTAGTTTGATTTGATGAAGTGCAATCTGTAAATCAGGGTTTCCCACAGTTCATTGTCTACATTACATTAAATTATTTTCTTTGTTTTGTTTGATTATTATGGTCAATCACTAATAATGAAAATGTTTTTCCTCTCTCATTTACATATACTATTTGTTGATCATCATGGCACTATTATTGTCTGTTACCACATAAGCTGTTATTCATGTTATCTTATTCTTATTACTTTGTCTACCCATGCCAGTGCTGACACATAAACACTCGATTCTCCTATTTTCTATTATTGATGAACACACCCTGTGTAGAAAATATATACAAATCCTACGAAGACAAAGCAGAGAGGTAACTCGCCCTCTTCTCTTAACTACTGGGAAGACAGATGGGAAATTAAGCAGACAAAATAATACAAGCTCTCCTCCTCCCTTAGAGATGAGCAGATTTCCTCCCATTGGATCTGGGGACTATTTTGGACCCTGAGGTACGACCTCCACCAGCTAGCTCCTTAACCAAGGTCTAAGGTGAATGAGGATCTAAGACCTCTGCGTAGTAAAGTATTTGGTGCAAGTAAAGAGACATACATACCCCTTAAAGACAAATCAAAGCCACCTCCTTTGTTTTCTCTATATGCCAACTCTCTATACGTCACAATTCTTTCTCTACGTCTTCTGTATTTCATCCTCCTCTCCACTTCTTTCATTGTCAGATCACTCCCACCGTAGCTCCACTTACAATCACCAGCACACACACGTCTTCCATCGTCTCATGTGCTGTCTCAGCAGTGAATATACTAATAAATAAATATATATATATATATATATATATATAAATATATATATATACATAAATATACTAATAAAATACAATATAATATCAAAGATTTCAATTGCAAGTCATCTCGTATGCGAATGCTTTATATATAAATGATAATTGATGTTTTTCCTGAAGTATTTTTTGCATGTTCCACTGGGATGTGATGGCTATGAAAGCCTGATTATATTATTCATCTGATGTCTCTTTGCTTATTTATCATTGTAGGGACTAGCTTTGCCATTTGCAAAATACGCTTATTTTTAACATTCCCTGAAAAGATCAATGCCACCCTTATACCACTGCTTGCCTTCAAAAGAGCTTTGCAATGCACTGTGTGTTCTGACTTGCTTCAATGAGAACCAGCATAACACTTTTCAGCAATTTGTGCAACAGTAGCTTTATGTGAGATCGGAAAACATAATGAAATGATCTGACCTGAAAGCTTAGCCATAACAATTTAGTCCTTGGCAAAGTCTCATGAATCCTAACACTTGCCATTGTTCCTGATTCATCAACTTTGAGAAACAACTGATCACTTTCTTCCTAGTATTTCCCAACTATTTACAGGTGCCTTTGTAAAGAGATAATCAATGTTATTTTGACTTCACCTGTAAGGGATCTTAACACTATGACTGCTGTATAGTCATTGAGTAAGTCAAGAGCGTGAAATTAAGAAATACTTTTCCCAAAATGACAAACTACTCCTTTAATCTTTCACATACCTGAGTGTTAAAACTGAAAAAGTTTAATATTCTAAAATCACATTTGTTTCAGCCAACACAGTGGCAAAGTGAATAGCAAAGCTGCTTCATTGCAAGAGGGTTCTGCGTACCAATCCAACTCTGGCCTTTGGGATTCCATGTTAATCCCTGTAGTATGTAAGGGTTCCATTCTGGGTCCAGAAACATGTGATATGAGTAATCTGCTGACTCTAAACTGGATTTAGATGTGCATGTGAGCGTGAATGGTTGTCTGTCTATGTTTTGACCTTGTGATGAACTGGCCTCTCACCCAATGTCAACTGGGATAAGCTCCAGTTCCCCCTCTGCCCTCAATTGGAAGAGATTACAGAAAGCGAAGGAATGAAAATAAACCTCAAAATGTCATTGACCAACGGATTTCAGGTTTTGATGAAAAAAGTAAATGGTCTTAAAATTTTTTATTCAAAAAACAGTTCATGGACGATTGTTGAAAAGAAATGTTATATTTATAGGGGGATTTACAAAGACAAAGTATAACCATTTACAATGTCCCATATTCTGCTTCGAAATTGCGCGCGCGCAAACACACAAGCGCGCACGCATGCAAACGCACACGCACACACACAGAGCTAAAATGAGAACAGTGCCAGTCCATTTGACTGGTTGTAGGCTCTCTCTCTGCTGGCTGTTTCTGTCTCTCCCAGATGGGATGATTGGGGAGTGTCTGTGCCTCCCCCTCCCACTGTCAGTCACATTTAATACCTCTGGGAAGGTTTTTTGCTCTGCTCTGTCACTCAAACACACACAAAGACAGCCCTGTCAATCATGATGCAACCCCAAATACAATGTCTTGGTTGTCTACCACCCATATCCCCTCCTTGTGTGGTTTTACTCTTCATGTTTTCAGTTGATGGATACTCACGCCTACAATTAAAACCTTCCATTTTCTCCAGGCAACATGGCCTTGTTCCAAATATGAATAACAATGGAAATTTTAGCAATTTGCTGTTTCTTTCTAGGATTTTTCTCATAATTACTGGTTGTTTATATTTAATCCTACAATTCCCAGTAAGCACACTGGGAAATGTCTTTAACAATAAGAAAACTAGTGATACCTAACTAACAGTTTAGGTTTATTGTGTGGTCTAATACGTCTATTAATGGTGAACGAAAGGACAAGGAGTGTTGTTATTGAATATTTATGATTGCTGAAATATTTTTCTTGCTCAATTGGTGGAGTTATGTCAGTTATGTCCCAATCAATAATTTGCAAACTTCTTATTGTCGTTAAATACTCACAGTTGACTCTTGTTACTCTCCATGTTTTGTCGAGTCCAGGCTTTCCCAGTTCTATCTTGAAAGGTGCAGCATTTGGAGTGAGGTCCTTGTCTCGTCCCCCAACAATGGCTACATTCATGTCATGAGCGTCTTCGCACACTCGCGCTACAGATGGTACCACATACGGGGCATTGTCATTGTAGTCTTCCAGGTGAATGACCAACGTGCCAGTACCAGTGGCTGGTGGGCTGCCTGCAAACACACAAAATGTATATTTATTAGGACAGGGACAAAAGGTAACAGTCTTCAAAGACTTCTTAAATTAAGATAAAATGACACCAGATAAGATCCGATAAAATAATCCCATACAAAACTTTCGAAATATTATGCAACAGCTAAGAGAGAAAGTGAAGGTTACAAGGCAATTATATAACATATAAGATAATGAGTAAAAAATGAAAAAATAGAAATACTAATAATGTAAAAAAAAAAACAGACAGTGTACAGATATGAACTGCATTTTTTAAAGTTAACAGACAAAATGTGTTGCATTTATTAATTGGATGGATTGTGCTGCAGGCTACAGTCTGACCACCATCGGGACAAAGGACCTGCAGTAGTGTTTTCTTTTCCTCTGTGGGTGTAGCAGTCTTAGACTAAATGTGCTGCCTAAAGATCCCCAGTCCCTTAAGTCTCAATTCATGCACTCCTGCTGTGTTTCTTCATTTCAGTCCGGACAGCCTTTCAATGTATGCATATCTCAAGTAACCCACTCAAAATATATTTAAAAACATACACTCTAAAGACCTTCGATGGCTAACACCTTGAACATACACACACAGGCACATGAGCACACACTCACACTCACACAATCAGGTTTGTTTGAAATAATTGCGTGGTTCGAGAGTTTCATACTGCTGATGTAGCACAGAGGGAGAGGGCATGATGGATCCCCAGTAAAGATGAAGCCAGACAAGTATCTGTCATCCCCTTCTTTGTCTTCCTATACAGCCACTGCTGGATGATGAAACTGATGTCCGAGATTCAGAGTTATATGATTCTGAAGCTTTTCTGTTCAAAAACCCTTCCATGCTAGTCTGTTTGCAACACTCTGGTAACGCAGCACACATAAAAGAAAAAGAAAAGCGTTGTTGAAGGCTTTTCCCATTGTTCTACGCTGAGTCATACGTTGATGTAGTTACATGGGAAAGATGCATATGATACCATCTTTGATGATGTTGAAGTATGTAATGGCCTGCATTTTCCAAAGTTGCAAAACAATCCTTAAATAAAAACATTATTTAAGAATCATCAATCAGCAGCTTCAGAATATTTTTTGACAGCGCCCCTGATCAAGCCAGATGGCCCACCAGGGTGCAATGGCCCCCTGCCTGAGAAAGGCTGCTCTACAGTACGCCTGGCTGCTCTTTACTGTACAGGAATGTGCACAATATGGAAATGAGCACTGTGCAATGCTGCAACAGTAAAACATCGAGTAGACACGATTATTCTAACATTCATTTTATGTTTTTTATTCCAAAAAGTCAAAATGCGTTCATCTTAAACCCAAGAGCAAAGCAGAACCTGTATGCACATCTCGTAGTCCTGTCTGCATCTAGGTATTGGCCCTCTGATGAACTATTGTCCATGATGTACACTGCCTCTAGCCCACAGACAGCTAGGATGGGCTCCAGCCCCCTGTGACCCTGAACAGGATAAGTGGTTACAAGTAAATAATGAATGTGCTCATCTTAAACCCAAAGCAAAGCAGGAGCTGATATGAACAAAATGTCAATCATGTATGAACATATCGTTTATGGTACTGGCTCCTGCATCCCCCTGATTTAACCAAAACAAAACCCTTTCAATGCTAGAGAAGCATGATTGTTTATAGAAAGATGAGTCAGTGTAAATTCGGCACACGGCAAGTTTCTGGGTTTGCATGAGATGCTATCCTACTGTTTTCTTCTCTATGACCGCACTGCTTCTTTGTGATTAGAGTTTATTCATTAATCGATCAATAGGGATCTATAAAAGTATATTCTAGGTTTTTATGATGCACACAATGAGAAGATTATCTCCATGCCATTAAATGCTGATTAGGAGTTGTTGGGTTGAGAGATCAGTTGACACTATTTTGTACAAAATGTAACAATCCTAAACCATTGTGGAAAAACTACTACAATGTTCATGAATGATGCATGACTTATATCACAGCGTCATGATCTACAAAACATCAAATGTGAGCAAAATTACGCTTATTTGTCCAAAGGCAGTATACAATGACAACAAAAGGAAGATTCAACATTCAGAATTGATAGACAGTTTTGAAACAGTCAATAATTTTACAACTTGAGGATTATATATAACTATGTATGACAACTAAACATGAAGCATGTATCTGGGACATTTAGACTGAAACCAGCAAATTCAGTAAGTGTCCACAGTAAGACATTCTAGTAGACGATCTCTGTAGGCCCTCCTCACATGAGGGTAAATGGCAAAGTAATAGACTGTTTTAAAAAACATTTTTTTAAATACCCAAACCAATATAACATTGGGTTTTGGAAGTAACACTTGGTAGTTTCATTATGTAAGTTGGCTGGTCAGGAATCTGAAACATAACCGGTCAGAGGTGTGGTTTGAGTTGCAAAGCTACTATTGACCATTATTTTTTGGTGGTGGGGTTTCAGGTAGCAGTTAACTAGAAGCCTCATGTATTATATTTAGCTCATAACTAAATTAAAAACCCAAATGACTTTTTACTTATTTCTTGTGCTAAATAGACTTCACCCACAATGTAAGATATCTCTTTAAACCTCTACCTTCAAAAACAACCCTGAGTGGTCACATACACCTGATATTCATTTCTAATCTCCGTACAGACACAAACTCTTGTACAGGAGCTATATAGGGGGTTGCGCAGGCCGTTGAATCCCTCTGGCATGGCGAAGTATGAAACTATCAAAGTGCTAAATACTTACGATATGTGTAAATGCATGAATGTACCGTGTCGAGTGTGGTTGACACCCCAAATGTTTGTGTAGGTGCTTGGTTCCCGGACATAATTGCACTAATCCAGCTTAACACATCCATTCAAATGCCTACCCACACACGGAAGTAGCTGATCTTCCTCTCTTCATTCATATTAAACCAAACCCTGGGTCAGCTGCAAAGCTCAATACTCTTAATCTGCCAGATCGAAAGCAGTGCTGATAAGAGCCAGTTTATATACGTTCATCATTTTGATCCCGAACTTCCTCCAAAAACTTAATTTGAATGGAGCAGTTTTTTCAGGAGAGTATTGCGCAAAGAAAATTAATGACTGTAGAGGCACAGTTCTATATTCACCTGAAATTCACCAGAATCCAAATGTATTCCTACTGTGTTGTAATCATGGAATGATTGATATCTCCACATGCGTCATTTTTGATTGAAAGAGAAAATAAAACATCCTTTGTATACTGTTGGTAAGCACATACATGACAATATCAGCAGCAGGAGTGGAAGGAAATTACGTCAACGTAAGCAGAGAGCGAATGTGTTGAAAGGCAAATCAAAGAAAGCAGCTCTTCAGGCAAGACCTCGGTAATCTATTATTGCTCGATATGGGACGTCACTAGGATTCCTCGATAGTGAAATGATGCAAATTTCAACTAATTTGTTGTGGTAGAGGCCATCTCTATGCTTGACTACTTTTATATGAAGCTGTTTGTCTTGATAAATGAATACCCCTTCACATAATGACTCAATTTTCTCTGCTCGTCTCCCCTCCAGACCATCTCCATTACAGCATGTCAGTGTCATCATCGGCATCAATGAAGCTTGTCCGCTGGCCTGTTCTTCACACCACTGCGTCATGGAATTTTTAACATTACAAGATCTAAAGAAGAACTTTGCTGCTATTTATGTCTACCAGTTGGGTACTAGACTAAGTACTAAGTACTAAAGAACGAAATAAATAAAAGTGTGATATTTAGGAATTAAGGAATATGGAGCATGTTCTGCTATGATTAAAAAGTTGACCATTTTTAGAGTTACGAAAACCAATAAGAAGAAAACCTGACTTCTCATTACCTCTTTGAATTATTGAATATACCAATGTATTAATTTAATTGCATAATTGAGGCGTCAAGCAATTTATCTGCTTGGCCTGACAGCTGAGAGTTTGTGTCAAGTTGAAATTTTTTTTCGATCTTTATGTTCATTTCTTAAAAATATAACATTGGCACAGAATTATGAGCCAAGAAGAGACAGGGCGCAGCATGGTCAGGTGTATCAAAAAAAAGACTCAATCAAGGACAAAAATCTTCCCCTTCAAGTAGTAACTCTTTAAGAATTGTGACTGTTTTTGTTGTACCTTCCAAACATAACTTTTTGCTCTTAAAAGTAATGCTCAGGGTTTAACAACAGCAGATTATACTAGAGTTTGCCCTGTTCCAGGTCTGTGCCCTTATTTATATCCCCGGGAAGTTGGGATATCAGGGATTTGTCGCCGCCACAGTGAACAAAAAACTATAAAAACTATAAAGTGGATCATTTTAAAATGTTGTACCCACATAGACCTTCGTGCGAGGAAGGATTCCAGCATTTTTGATAAAGTCCGGTGCAATATTTCTAACACTATGAGGACTATTAGCTCAAAAAGTTTCTGGCAATAATTTAAAAGAAAAGAAATATCTCTTCTTGTAAAATCATTTGCACCAAGTTAGGACTAAATTGGAGAATTATGGCCTGACAATTTTGCACATAAAGCTAACCCTATTGTCAGACATATACAATCAAAATTTTCCCCAAAACACTCCAGTTCTTCCTCGCAATTAGGTCTAAAATTTTTAAATGATCCATGATATAGTTTTTAAGATATCGCACTAACACAAAGGATCTGTGGTGGCGATGACGATTCTATAATAATCCAGACTTTTCGGTTATATAACAAGCGGGAATTTGCTTGTGATAAATTACTTTCAGGGAAAAATATAGACTAATGAGTGGGACTAGGTTGAATTTTTAGGTTGCCTCATCAATTTTTTTTTTTCTTGAGTATTTAGAGTAAGAATGGCTGCATGAAATTTCAGGCAGTCAACTCTAGTGGCTCTTTGACCCATGCACATGACATACTCATCTAATATGTTTTATATCCAAGCCGCACTTTCCAATTTAGCAGCCAATTTAAGGTGGCTTTGCTTTGTTGTCCTGTTACTGCACTTTTCGTTTGCAATAAAATCTGCAATCCCTGCCGGAATTGCTTTTATTGCTGTAGTATTTAAGACATCTCACGTCTAACCCCGTTGACACAGGTGGTAACGGGGGTAGAGAGGGTGTTACGCGCACGCCGTGCGCTACTGCGAGAACATGCTCTTCCCCGTTTTCATTCATGTTTTCTACATGTCATTAACATCTGCTTTTTCCCGCCTTATATAGTGCTCATTGGCCGGAGGCACACCTATGAGGTATAAAGGCATAGCCGCAAAGTCTCTCATCCTCCAGCTGGAAGTCTTTGTGTTCCCTATGCACTCCCTTTATAGTAACTTTGTTAAACTAAGTTGGGAGTTCCTGGCAATCCCGTCTTCGGTCCTGATAATCGTTTTAGTTAAGACCGGGACCTTAGGATAGGGGATAAGCTCAGATCCGACGGCCCTTGACGGGAAAGTACAAGGCTGATCATACTTGCTAGAGAGTTACTTGTGTGGAATGTTAAGGTCAAGGACAGTAGACCAAACACCAAAATTAACACCAAATTTTATATTTACAGTAGTATGTGACTACCTTGAATGGAGATACATAGTATACGAGTACATACATTGATGACGCATGTCAAAACAAACATATTGACAAGGTTGGTAGAAATAGAAACCTCAGAGGTCTCAATCTTCACAATCAATATGATAAATAAATGCTAGTTCACATTTTTATGGCAAAGTCCCAGGCATACAGACAAAAGCTCCAAAGGAAACATGGGTCTTGATTTGCCTAATTTGGAAAAAACTATACTGGGCAGCTATGATTAAATCAATGGGTGCATGAATAACTCAACAATGATGAATATGGATTGAATGGAACAGAAAGATCACCCAAACTGCTCTTAGAAACAATCTCATTTAGGAACTGGGGCACATGAAGAAATAATAAAATGAGTAACCAGAGGGTAAGAACCAGAATGTGGTCAAAGGTGCTGAAAAACGATATCGGTATCAACATCCACAGCAATGGAAATTACATGCAATACATAACATCTCCCATGAAGATTAGGAAGATGGTTAAAAAGGTGAGGAAAGAAGGTTTGATTATGTTGGATGTGTTATAATAATAATAATAATAATAATAATAATTCGATCTTACGATCTTCCAATCTTCCAATTGGGAGACGGCGGCTCTACCCAATGAGCTACAGACCCTCAATTATTTGAGGGTCTGTAGCCAAATATGTCACAATTTGTCACTCAAAACAAAATATTTTTTATGTCCCTCTAGTAAGTAGAATAATTACAGACACATAAAACTTATGTCCACCTACTCTCTCTGCAAACATCCATTCACCAACCATCCAACCACCCATCCATCTATCTATCCATCCATCAGGAACTCACCTTCAGGACACCACTTGCCACCTCAAATTGTGCTTGTTGGCTGACCATACAGACTTCTTTGGGATATATTCCTGATACATAATGTTGGCATCAGGACATTGGTGAATTAATTAGATATCTTGAGGGTCCAATTATTACTTGATAAGAAAATGATCAGAGTTTCCTGGCGGAGGCCAACCCCCGCCACAGCAGCAGCAGCAAAAATTAAAGGGGTATTCTGCATGGATAAGAATTAAAAGGAAATTTTAGTTTTCCTCACTATGAATGGTCACCTATTAATGAGGTGATTTGTGTTAGTAAATTGTAGCGAGTCCATTTCCACACCTGGTTCCCGCCAGCAAGAGAATGACAGATTTACTCTGTTTTCCACCAAGAATCAATTAACAAAGGAGACTTTCTTTCGGTCTTGAGTGTCCCGGAGTCACAATCTTAGGTGCAATAAAACTTTTATGGTTGACAACTAAGTCAAACTCCCATTCTGGCTTTCCTCATCCAGTTTAAATAATATCAGCCAATAACTCTTGCAACCACTTTATTCTTAGAAATGTTGTTATCTTTGAATAACAGAGAAGCAGAATGTGCGGTACCACTGTAAAAGTGCTATTAATCTGTTAATATAGTCCTTAAATTGATTGTTCGACATGTGCTTATCCTGTTTGCTACAACACTGACAGATATGCCTTATTAATGTAGATATCATTGTGGTTAGGCTGGATTTGATTATATCTTGGGTACTGTTTTGCATGAACATGTTATATAGAATACATGGAATCTGTCCTTTTGAATTTGATTACTGTTTGGCCATGGTGAGAGAAAGTAATTCTACCTATCGTTACGATCCCCTTTTTGTCCACCTACTTGGCATTATATAAAAGTAACCAGATGCTCTGCTCATCCCTTCATGCAAATAAGTTACGTGCGTCTTCACTTCGCTTCTACTTCATCTTTTTACTTCAGTTTTACTTCACTTCTTTTCTGTGTCTTATGTTCACTTTTTCTCCTTCTTACTTTGACAGTTTCTTTTTCTTTTGTTTGTTCTAGTTCATTCTTCGTCACTCTTAATATCTTAATCCTCTTGAGCTCGTGACCAGTGCAGCTCCCTTCAATTTTGCTTTTTTAAGTCGTTTGCTTTTGGACTTTCGTTGATTTTTCGCTGTTCAGTTATATCTTGTATTCGGAGACTGATTATTTATTGAACATCAGAACCCTGAGCTCAATTACAGCTCGCAAACTTTTTACTTTTGTTTGAACCTGCTTCTAAGATTACATTTTTTATTTAATTTTCCTTAAGAAGTTTTGTGAGGCCTGCAACTCTTCTTGGAAATTACATTACAAGCTAGACTAAATGGACCGGTATCCTGTTCTTATTTTTGCATCATGCAACAAGTACGAACGGTTCCAGGTTCATCTATTGCCCAGCCGGCCCTGTGTGCGCAGAAACCACCAGTCTCCATAGGGCAGTGCTGATAGAGTCACCTGGAGAGAAGTCTACTGCTGACTTTTGGAACAGTACCTTTCTTCCAGCGAGAACAAACTGCCTGATTGACTGAAGCAACTGATCCACGGACTTGATTGTGACCAGCACAAAGTAAGATCGTTCTATCATGCTCATTCATGATCTGGGTTTGATGTACAAAATCCATAATAAGTCCATTTAAATTTTATCGTGCCCTTTAGCAAAGATGAAGTTCCAGAGAGTTCAAAACCGTCAATAATTCTTCTCTATCCTCATTACCTATTTCTCAAGCTCTCAACTTTTGAACCATCAGTCCACAAACACACACACACATGTAAATGCATTAACCTGTTTATTTACTTCATTATCAGTTATCCATATTTATCCTGTTTTGTTTAGTGTGTAGTTGAATCAACATTTTCATATTTAAACATAAATGTCCTGTCTTTCCTTCTTTAAGAGAAATGAGAACCCTTTGTAAAGGAGTTCATGACTTTCATATGTGTGATTTTTAAGTTTAATGAAATTCAGAATTGATTAATTCTAAGTTTCTTAATTTCCAAAATTAACTTGGGGGGGGGCCCTATTCAATTATTTTCGAGGTCAAAGTAGATAACCTGCAACAAAATGTATACGTCTAAACCCACACTGATTTACTGAGTAAATCAGTGTGGGTTTATATATGACTGACCTTACTCCTTTCTGGATGTGGTTAGTGTTTTTTATTTAGAAGGAGATGCACCAACTACTTCCTGGGAATTTTAGCACAGTTTGTTTATTTGTTGAAAATATAAAGAAATAATGAAGTATATGTTGTAATTGGTAAGCCACTTGCAATTGGTAAGCTATTTTTATAAACTTCCCCTAATTCATCCACACATATATATAGATAGTATATATTATGGAATTTGTGCAGTCTGTAATTCACAGCATAATAATTGGTGAACTTTTATAGACTAAACTAACTAAACTAATTTTGGGGGCGCATGATGTACTATATATACTATTTAAATATTTAGACAGGTTTTACAATATCTATAGTCCATAGCATCCAGATATTGCAAGGCACAATGTTTAAGGAATGGAAGCAGCAGTGATGTACACCTCCAACCTCTTCCTCAAGGATTTGCTATCCCTCTCCATCTCCATCATCCAGCATTACTCCTGACATCTCCACCTGACTCAGCTGACAGTTATATCATCCAGTTATTCTCCTATCTGCCCTGAGATGAGAGGAGCAAGTGGACTGATTGACTCCTGGGCCCGTCAGTCTAATCCACAGCTTTAAGCAATAAACTGAGGTTTCATTCTCTTTCCTGATTTCTCTTTATATCTCGTACCCACCAAACATTCTTTGGCTCTATGCTAATGTTCTCTTTCTGTCTGGCTGTCAGACTCTGGTGTAATTGCTTCATTTTTGTTGTCTGACTCCAATTTTGCTGACGAAAAAGAAAAGAAAAGGTTGTGACTTGCAGTAGTTTGAAGTGGACCAAGTGCTTCTCCGGTATAGTGTGGTAAGAATAAGACAATTGTTATATGATCAGCCTTGGACTTTCCCTTTGAGGGAAAATTTTTTTTGGGCTCCAGTTTTTCGAGAGTTAATGGGGAGGACAAAAAAGTATGAGCTCCATTTTCATTTTTGGAAAAATCACACAATTGCTATTTGATAATAAATCTGGCAAGGGCTGTAACTCAGTGAATTAATAGAATTAATAAAGTTCTACCCGTGGAACCCATTTGTCACCAAGGACATTATTATTCTTTTCTGGCTACTTTTATTTATTTTAAATTAGAATAATCAGGGCACAATCATCAAGTGGCCCTTGGTTAACCCTAAACCTAACCCTAATGAGTCATGCATGAGGAAGTGTTTATTTGAAAATATCACAATATATCTTATGGCTAGAAGATTTTATAACCACAGTTAGACTTCTGCAAAGGGATTGAGGAGGAAGAGAAAAGATAAATGAAGGGAAAGTCTTATATGTTAAAGGGATGAGATGAGAGCAGAACAAAGGTATGAACATATCATAACACCAAGCTTATGCCATTCAGCAAACGCACTGCTGAATTAACCTAATCTCTGACTGCTGTTAAAAACGTAGCAAAATTATATTCGGAAAATTGGAAGTCAGGCTTAAACAATCATTTGCTGACTCAAACAAATAGGCCCCTATTTCACTAAACACTAAGACATTGCCATAAAGTTTGTTCTGATTCTTCTTAATCATCAACTCACAAGACTAAGACCTATTTTTAATGGTTCTTTCCTCAAGAAGTAGGCAGCTGGGATAGGGTACAGCCTCTGCAGCCTTGAACAGGATAACAGTTATGGATAATGAATGATATTGTTCTCACATCCCAAATTCAGTCAAATATTGTTTATTTGATAAATGTGATGAAAATGGCAAGAGCCGTTGAACCATTTTATTCCTAGTGCTGCTAAATAAAAAGAAAAAAGATGCACGTTAGTCACTGAGTGTATATGTGGGTATTAAATTAGAAAATGATTCATGACATAGTTTTTGAGTTATGTCGGGAAAACAGTTTTTTTCATAAAGAAAACTCCCTCTAGTGAGTAAAGTATGAAATACTGGAGTAAATATCATATTCTCCTTAGATCTCCTTAAGTCGATTTATATGATCCAAATTTGGGCTAAATCGAACCAACGGTTAGTAAATTATGTCCCAAAACAGCATTTGAAAAAAGCTCCCTCTTAGTGAGTAAATTATGAACTATTAAAGTTAAACACAAGATATGCTATATTGATTTAGTTTATTCATATACACCACAATTGGACTAAATGAGACTAACGGTTGAGAGAATATGATCTAAGAACTTTCAGAGATAAAGCTCCCACTAGTGCCAACTCCTTCCAGTTTTACCTCAGACCAGCGTCTATATGGGCATAAAATTTCAAAAAGATCGATGAAACAGTTTTTGAGTTATCGCGTTAAGATGAGGGATCTGCGGAAGCAGACACGATGGCGATACATGGATAACACACTGAATAAATTCCATTGGGTTAACTACTATGCAAACTCTACTGTATATTTGGCCTCTCATTCTTCACCAGGTAAGGAAGAATGCATTTTGTCAATACCCCCAACTTCCCTTAAATATTGTATGATTTGAGTGTTGTAGCCCAAGGTACGGCGTAGCAGAGAAGCATTACTAAACCACAATGATGTGTCACAGTGGGTGTAATAAGTCAGTAGTCCGTCAATATATCTAAGACAAACACCTGAATTAATTCACAATGTAACCAAAAATGCAAACGTAGCAGGAAATAAAGATTTATGTTTTATATAAGGCAAAAAGTAAACAAGTACACTGCACACACTTACAAGTTCACATTCAAAGGTATAAAAGTGCTGTCTTAATGAACTATCTTTCAACAGTTTTATGGAAGCATCCAAAGTTGAAATACCTAAAATAAGTCTTTAATTTTAATAGAAAGCATAATAGGCTAGGAAATTTAATTAATTATAAAATAGTATTCAACACATTTGAGTACGGCTATAACCCTAAGACAAAATAAATACACCATTTGAACTCACAAAAACGTTAAAAAATCTGAATGGAAAAATAAGACGTGACATATATTTATATGAACTTTGTTGACAACTTTTCAGTGTTTTAAAGTAAATCCTGCATAAATAGAAATCAAAATGTGCAAGTACATTTTATCAAATTTCTTGATTTTTCCTACTCTTTTATTGTAAACAAAGTTGTGTTGCTATCAACTAACAGCATGGTCCAGTCAAGGAAAACAAAACAAAATATAAAGCACATAAGGACTGCAAACATATTGAGAATGGATTTAAAGGTGACGCTCCAGTTCATTAAAAATGTCTTTCAATGCACTCCCTGTGATGCCGAACTTCATGGCTTCCTCTTTAGTTTTGTTTTCCAACTCCCCTCTATCCGTCTAACCACTGTTGAAGTCCCAGACCTTGTTAAATCTCCTTTCAGAAAACCCACTTCATCTGTCCCAACAGTCCTGGCCTCAGGGCTTCAACTCCCTCTATCACACGTAACTCTGCTAATCTGATTGGCCGATCAGAACTGTAAATGATCAACCAGAGACATTTACGACAGGCACAAGTCATTAGGAGTGAGGACTTTGGGGAGTCTGAATCCACACTTAAATAAAGAATAATAGGTATAGCCCAATTCCCTTGATCACATCCATGTTTCCCTCAAAAGTTAATAAAACAAAATACAAGCAGACAGGAACTGAGCAAGAACATTATCAAAGAAATTAGATGCTTTTTTTTGTGAGGCAGAAGAAGCGACGTCCTGATACCCACAACACATGTGGATTAACAATAAATTGGCTTATGAGCACAGTGGCTAACACTCTCTACATAATAAAACTGTATTCTGAGATCAAATGAAGCAGAATCAAGGTAACGAGAAAGGATTTAATACCAGGTCTGAAAACAAAGGCCTGTGTGTCAGCTGTTATACTGGTTATCAGCCACGCTGTGGCTCAGTGGTTAGCACCTACGTAGCAAAGGGATGGGTTTAATTGTCCCCATTCTTATGTGCAGGTCCTAATGTTTCTCCTATCGTGTAAAGCCTATTAGGTTAATTTGGTGGTCAATACCTTGGAACGAGGCACTGCATTAGATTTGACATTGAGTTCCGTTCGGGGGCTGCAGTTGAAAGTCACGATACAGTGAAGACATTTTGCTTTTTTGTAATTATTGTGATAGTATGTGACAAATTAATATTCTTCTTCACTCTGCATCCAGATCACATGTCCAGAACATGTCTAAATCATCCTGTTTAAAATAAAAAAAAGTGCTTAAAAACTGAAGTTTCTCTGATACTTACAGTCTATGCATGTGTACCTATAGAATACAGTATAGTATGTGATGTTTTGTGGCAAAGTTAATGTCGGTATCAGTAAGACTTTACCACTTTGATAAGTCTTATTGATACCGAGATTATCACTAATGTCGGTATCACTAAGATCGACATAAACCTAAATTCAGTTTTTAAGTACTTTAGGATTTATCAACATTGTTGTTGTTTTTCTTGGTTTTTAAACAAGACAACAACAGTCCAAATCCATGACACATAACTTCTCTGTATGTGGAATATCATGATATAAAATAATTAAATTGCATCACTTAGAAACTGTGATGCTGTTAAATTAAAATTCCCATCAAATCCTACACTGTGTTCCTACTGCTGCAGGAACGGAGCCGCAGACAGGTTTCATATGTTGGTCTAACAACATTTTTTCTAGATAAAGGATGTTTCCATCATCCGACTTCATCTTTAATTCTCTCTCTCTCTCTCCTTCTCCACACTCCACTCATCTCATTTCATTTGGATCCTTGTCACGATAACTACACCAAGAGCTGCTTATATCTAAACAGATAAACCCCTTGTCGAACATTCTGATCAGATGGATGAGTGGATGAGGATTTGAAGGGGCACTAATATTGAATATACTCAATGTCAACACCACCAAGAGGTTTCAGTTTTTTCCAAAACGTAGCCTGGTATAACAGCAATCAGACAGATGCTCCCTTTCTAAGGGTGAAGAGGTGTGTTTGTTTTAGAGTTCAAGGTGCTATGATAACTTCTGATCTGTGGATAAATCAGGATTCCAAGGACACAGGAGAGGCAGAGCCCGACAATAACAGCGAGAGACGTTCTTACCCTGGCAAAGCAGATCAAAGATATTCTTTAATCACAGATTTTACAGAGCCTGATTAGAAGGTGGCAACTTTCCCAAGAGGGTCCGCTTTGGTTCAAAATGAAAGACAGAGGCAGTCAGAGAGGGACCGGATGAGAGGCACGGACGTTGTGGAGATGGCACCAAAGTGTGAAAGTGAGAAAGACACAGTGTGTTTTTGAAATTAATGAGGCAGCAGCGAAAAACAAGGGGGTACAACAGAAGGCAAGACAGCATCGGGCTTTGATTTTCTGTGCTTTCCAGAGCATATCCTATTACACTCAGTCAAGAAACCTTCATTTCCCACCCTTAGACCCTCCCCTCATGCTGCTATTACCCCAGCTTACAACTTCACAGGGCCATAATTGATTGGTTGGGAAAGAACACATTTCATCATGGTTGTTAACTCATTTGCCTTTGACGATGTTTCCATGTAGAGATTGATAAGGGAGAAATCCACTGACCGTCCATGACATTATAAACATTTAACAGGTGAAGTCAGAAGAAGACTGGTCAAAGGAAGGAGAGCAGCTCACCGCTGCCATTTCCCCAGAACAAACACCCAACGACTACCCAGAACAGTTAGTAATGGAATTGATGATGAGGACGATGATGAATAGTATGATGAGGACGATGATGAATATTATGATGATGACTCACTTCAAAATCACCACCAACAGTCAATGTCATTGAGTGTTCCGTATGGGAGCAAAAACTCAACAAACAGACGTCATACCCACGGTAGCAAAAATTTTTTACATTTCAAACAAAAACAACTTTATGTCGGAAAATTCAAAGGCACAGACTATGGACTGAACGGTGAATTACCCAAAAAATTATGGACCAATGAAAATTGCTTCCAATCTTCAGGAAAAGATTATCCTGCAAAGAAAAAGGTAGCATCATCTGACTCTATGCATCCCCGGAGGTCTAATGATGGTTAGCATGGTTTACTGAAATACGTCTGGCACCTGAGAAAATGTCAACGTATTTATGTCCATTTATTCTTATACAAAAGGCCTGAACCAAACACAAATAACATTCAAACAACATTCCTAATTCCTTAGTCTGTGAACTGAGTTATTTTTGAGTGTGTGTGAAAAATTTGTTCACCAGAAAATAAAAGATGACAGAATTCAACTTAAACAAATGCAAAGCGGATATTTGTCTTCTGCAAGGAACTCATAAATCCAAGGCTCATTTCATCTCCAGACAAAAAGGAGAAGCCATTTTAACTCACAAAAACATCTGTAACAGAACCTTCAGTATTGCAAGATGTAGAATAATTGTCATTTTGGTACGATAATTTCACCGTAATTTAATAACAATGTACGATCATTATGCCAAAAATGCCCAAATGCATGATAATTTAGCTATTTCATCACTCTTATATTTATAGCTAAGTTATCTCTTTGTAATTTAATTAAGCTAACGGCTGTTTTTGTTGGTCCTTTCACATGTCTATCCAGTCAATCTAAACGCTGTGATGATGAAGTGACGCTTGACGTCACGTGCCACGTATCATTCGGCGACTGGGATTAGGAGTGAGATTGCGGAGAGCGTCATTAGGGTCAGAAATTGATCTTCATCGTCTCAAAGCTTACACATATGAGAGGGAAAATTACCCTCATATTACTAGCTGCTAGAACCTGTTGTTAGCTGCGACAGCAAAGCTTTTTGTCCCTGTTGCAACATGCAGATGGTGCTCTAACAGGAATCACAAGTCAAATTCAACGCATACAATAATTTCCCTCGAAATACGATAATTATGAGCCTCTGGTACGATAATACTACAACTCCCGTTTAGCAAAGCAGAGCACCATCTTTTGATTAGGATGATTCATCATCATAAATATCACAATACATGACAACCCAATCACTATTGCATCTGTTCTTGATCCAAATAATGATGAACCATTTTTTCCTCCACACATCCTTTAACTCTCCCTCACATCTGTCAGGCTCACCAATAATAATTGGAAAAAGCTTCGAAATTTGAACCCATCGTAAGACGGCTCAAATCATTCAAACAAAACACAAAAGTGGCAATCCACACAAATTATTAAATAGTTTGTAGCGGAATTTAGTCTTGGGGAATGTTGCTGATTTTCACCGGTTCATTGCTCCTACTTTTGTATTGAATTGCTTTTATCTAATGACTTAATTATGTCTAAAATGGCAGAAATAGTAATACATCCCATTACCATCAGTTATCATGCACCAATCCTATAAAACATTTCATACATCCCTACTCAACAATCCTGACTTTGATCAACTTCATTAGTGGAGACCACCCTAGACGACCTACCTACCTTTCAGTACATGACTCAGCAGGAATAACATCATCAATATAAAAGCTGAGAAAACAGTGTGAAGAGAAAATAAAATATAATATACCACACTAATGAAAAAAACAAAGAAAATAAATTACCAAAAAAAAAGGACAGAGAACTCATCAAAGATAAACTGTAATGCAAATAATAAATAAATGAACACACATACAGAGGAACTAACTTCTGCTATGAATATTTGAAAATAAAGAGATTGAATACAGTAATGAATCGGAAAAATATCTTGCTAAACATTTCAAGCAAAAGAAAGAAAAATTCATGAACTAAAAACTAATAGATACAGCAGGGAAGATCATTCAGTGACCTGAACATATAATTAAGACTCTCTAAGATTTAAATGCAAACCTATATTCAACAACAAGTAACGCAAGCCAAGAAGACAATGATACATAAACATTGATTTACTACACCTTAATGAAGTCCAAGCACATGATCCTGACAAACTGTTTACTTTAACAAAATTCTATAATTCACTTCACCTCATGTTCAAACATAAGATAGACCTCATGGCTTCCCTGTAGAGTTCTACAAACATGTCTGGACTGCTCTTTGCCTAGCTTTTAATCAGATTAACATAAAAATATTAAAACTTCCCCGAGATGATATCTTACATTAATAACCAGAAAATCCTTCCGCTTCACTTTCTGTAACCAAATACTTTGAGCTGGGCATACAAACACATACTATCATTTTAGATATGCCAATTGTCAGTTAAGCTTTGTTTGAAAGCTCTGATGCAGGATGATGTTTGTTAACTAGCAACTTGCTAAAAAGACAGAAACGAGCTGCCTTGGTCATTTTTGCCATCCTGTGTGCCGAAACATATTAAAAAGAAAAGAAAGCGGCACCGGTTTATATGGAATCGTAGGAAACTAGGATGACATGCACAGAATGGCTGATGTATTTTACAGAGGGAATTGGAGGTGAGCAAGCTGCGTTTGTCTAAGTGTTAACTTGTAAGCCAAAACCACTCTGAGAGCTAAGAAATTTCCCTTTTACTCATTGTTGTGCTGTAGCCACCAGTGACAAACTACATTTCCTACATCATGACTATTTGATATTAATTATGAACATGATATGTCGCCATGGCTTCTCAGGAGCTCCACCAGTGAAAAAAACTGCGCTGACATCAGCCATTTGGTCAGTTGAGTGTTTCACTTGTGCTAAAACTGCTAAAGGTTGTGCTAAAGCTGCGTAACGTGTACACACGGCTTTAGCTCCGTGGGTGGACTGGTCATCTCCTAATTGGAAGTGATATTACTGTCCACTTGTCGTACGGTCCTTGAACAAGACCCTGACAATCAATAGGCTTTCTGGGTGCTTGACAGAGGTGTCTCACTGTTCCCTGAGGGTCAAATGCAGGGAAATAATTTCACTATGTATACGTAATCCAAACAAAATGGGGCCTAGTGTACTGAAGTTTTCCCTTTGCTTCTTGCCTACCGAATCTAGTATATTCACAAATGGATCTATCTAATTCAAAAATTCCCCCTATAGTTGGAGCCTAGTTCTTTCCCCATTACCATTATGTCAGAGGGTTATGATTCATACAATGCAAGGCAAGGTATACGTTTAAGTTGGCTTTAGTAGCTCTGGGAATTATTTACAGTGTACACCAAACACGGTAAGCACCTCTCTACAACGCCACATGTGATAGCACACCAATCAATCAATTCTGAAAAGATATCACTGACAACCTGTCTCTACTTTTGTGCTACCACTTACCTCAATGCCCCTTACTTTGCTCACTAGGAGAAACCATCATAGAGCACAATCGACATCTCACTCTAGGAAATCTTCCATATAAACCACCCTGTTCAATGGAAAAATTATCTGCTTCCATTTAACAACCAAACCAATGACTGACTCAATGTGGAATCTATTTTTCTATGCCTACAACTGTTAATAGTCACTCCAATTTCATTCATGACCTGATTATTTGTTTGATTAGTTTTTGCTTGTCTTTTTTTTGCCTGTCTACCTATTACATCGTTCAATCTATCGTCAAAATACACAAACATTCACATACTCAAACACGCAGAGGTTTCCCAGGTCTTCTCATTCCACAATGGTTATTTATATGTATATATATAAATATATACATATATATATATATATATATATACAGAACAATGAGTTCTGAGCAGTGGAACTGTGTAAAAGAGAGATAGTAACTTTCTGAACAGCAGAGCCTATATCGTTCCCATCCCTTTCGTTTATTTACCTTTTTGTTCCCTGAAGTCAGTTCCAAGCACCACTTTCCCATTGACATCACAAACATCATGAAAAAAAGGAAAGTTCATTTTACCTTGCACGTTTCTCCTGTTCTTCCATGTTTTTCATTTTGCCCCTTTGGCAAGGAGCCTGCCGTTACTATATTTACCATCTATTCGACACAGTCTGCTGTTCAGGTTTTGCTCTCTTGGCTCCAGTATAATGAATTCTTTGGAAAGTTATAGAAGGCAGTCACGGCTGGTTTCTAGCATTAACTATGCCTCCATCATTTACAACTCACTCCCAAGTCCCCTATGACTTGTGAGCGAGTAACTGTAACGGAAGTTTCATTATACATTTAAGAACTGGAGCAGGAGAAACTAAAGACTCCATTAATGCAGACATTCATTGTCAAACTTTGAAGACTCTGTGCTGTTTTCACTTTTATTCTTGGCCTGAGGATTTCAGCTCACTGGGCTGATGCAACAGCTCATCATACTCCATTATTTCACTGGTATAGTTTGAGGCACCCTGATCACAGCTGGCTAAAGACACAACATGAGTATGTGTGTCTGCCAGGCTGCCTCAATCTGAGCCGGTGACATGACACGTACTTAGCAGTGCAACCATTGTGTCCGGACTGGCCTCAAACACAGAAATTACTCAGCTCATTACTACAATGAGCGGCTAACTGGTTCGGTTGCCTCAGTATGGCAATGATGCATCACTGTGGTAGATATCACACACAAATATGGACACATGTAGAGACACACAAAAGCACACAGATACACATAAACGCACGAAAATACACACATTGACAGCTGGCGACCACTGTCAGTCTTTTTCACTCTTTTGAGAGAATAGAAGATGAACCTATTATGTAAAGCTGTCACAGAGAAATGGACAGATATTTCAGACACACACACACACACACACACACACACACACACACACTCCTACACTAAGACGCACACAGTCCTGGTTAAGTTTACATCCATCTGAGCACCAAATAGTTTTTCTGTGACCCATTAGAATTCAACGTCCCTCTCTCCCTTTGCCTCCTGCTTTGATTTAAAGCAGAGGGCATGTGTTCTGACTCGGACAAAACCTTGACACTTATCACACTGCTCAGTTTGAGTGCATGTATGTGTGCACAATGCTAAATATTCCTGAAATTAACTAAGCTCTTTCTGACTGTGTGATGGTTGTTTGCGATAAAGACAGACACACAACCTCGGTTCTGAGTCTAAATGGAAGTCTCTACTCTGTATGTACGCCCATGTTCCAAAGCAAACACTGCTGGACTCTTTCATGCATAACCTGGGGGTTTTTAATAGGAGGTTCAATGGCAGCAGACACTGGAGATGGTGGATTTGAGTGTGTATGTGTGTGAGAGTGGCACTCTGTTTCAGCCGACTGAGGCTTTGATAATGTATTCATGCCTCCCGATGACAAATGGCTCCCACTAGGAAGCGGTTTAACATTTAAATGAGGAGCAGGAGAAAACACTGAGCCACAACACACAGCTGTGAGTAGATACATACGGGCAAGCTAGGGAGGTACTGCACTTACCGGTTCAAAGACTTTAAAAACCAGGATGAACGCACAATTTCAATCGTGCCACACACAAACACACAGATCTGCCAACCATGTATATGGAAACTAACTTAAAAATAGGTGAGGCTTGTAAAATGAGGGAACAGCTGGAAACCCAGCGGAGAATCAGAATGTATATAAATCACTAATCAAACTCTCTGCTCAGGTTGGAACAATAGCTGCTCCTCAAACAGTGTTGCACTGCTGACCTGCTTGGGGGGGCTGCCCAGGCAAAACGCTGCCTTTTCAGTCATTAAATTAAAAACAGGCACACATATGAGAGAAGGGTGGCTCTGTGCAGAAATAAGGCTATCACTGTCTTTGCATGTTACATGTTGGCTGATCTCTTTCCCCTCTCTGAAAGTAAAGACCTTTTTTTGTTTCATTTTTCCACTTCTCTCTTTCTTTGAAGTCTTCTGCCTATAACCTTAAGGTGGTGACCTTCAGCTTTTATGGTGGTATGCTGCTCCATCCGATCTGTCCTCTAGCTGTTTGCATGAAAGAACAATCAGTTTGTTGCTAACCAAACAAAACTTTCACCAAGATTATCCTTTCTATTTCAAGGTAGCACACAAGACCATATTGGCTTAATCAGGCCATAGCAACAGAGAACTTGCTTGTGGCAAAGGGAAACTAATTTTTTCAGAAACACTACCACCCTACAGTTACATATATATATATATATATATATATATATATATATATATATATATATAAAGGCAGTGGCGGATTATTATGGGTGACATGGGCGACAGCCCGGGGCCATATTTTGCATGGATCGACATGACGCACTCATCAATCAAAAAATTAAATTGAATGGTGACATCACTGATCAGTTTTCTATCACTCGTGCTGCACGTCATGTCAATTATAATGTCAACGTGTGGGTTAATAATGGTCAGAGTGGGCACCCCTCTAGTTTGTGAGCAGACAGGCTTCTTCCTGCAGAGAGGGGTTCCACTGGGAGATGGAGGTGGACGATGGAGAGGAGCGGCAGGGTGCAGCAGTTTACATAACAATCAGTACGTATCAGGATGGATATACCTTGATGGACCTGAAGTCCATTCCCGTACTTGTTGTGCCACGCCGCTCAATCTCTGTCTTCATGGGATCATAATGTGTCATTCCTCCCCATCAATTTATGTCTCATGACTCGGAGTGTAAATATCCGACCAAGACCGGACTGGTCCCGTCGGGACCTGCCGGGATCGGACATTATTTAGAAAATATGTTCGGGGCTTGGACACTTCAGAGAAGGCCAGAGTCGGGTTAGAAGATAGCAGATCAGGGTAACCTTTCCATGAATTTCCATCCTTCGTCTGGAGAATCAAAGAGGATGGTTTCTTTATTGTGGATAACCCTCAAATTAGCTGGGTACAGCAGGAAGTTTTGAACTCCTTTTCTCCGTAGCTCTTTTACAAAAAGAGCAAACGCCGTTATGCGCCTTGAAGTGTGTGGGAAAAAATCAGCGGACAGCATCAGTTTATACTTCCCATGTTACTTGTTTCACAAAATTTAAAATAAAAACAAATCAAATAATGAGCTGTTTGTAAGAGTGAAATCGCAATGTTGCTATCACTGCCTAGTTCACTTTAATTATTTTGATCTTTCTTTGGGAGAGGAGCTGAGGCTCAGTTTCAAGAGTTCCTTTGATTCCTTTGAATTTCCTTTGGCGGGTGGGGCTTGGGGCTCAGTTCGCTGAACAGACACGTTGAAGTGGAGGGCGAAGCAGACGACCGGCTACAGAGTATTTGAGAGATATTCAGAGAAATCGCCGGAGTTGTCGTTAGATCTAATGGCTGGCTCAAACATTTCTCCTTATCCTAGGGTACTGTTTTGCTTTTGCGGAGATTTGTGCTCTCAGTGCTTTTTCTAGTTTTTAATGTGTAATGAAATATATTTTGTAAAAACTGTAGATGCTGTTAATGACCTCTTTTTAATTGCATTTCTGGTCTATTCCCTGCGATTGATCTTTATCCCATTTCAAACTAAATTGTATTTTCTACCAAGATAATTGCGATATATGCATTCCACTCAGCTAGCCTCCACCATTTTCTGCCTTCTTCTCTCCATTCATCTGACGTTTCCATATTAACATAAAGATGAAGATGTAAGAGCTGATCGATATCCTGTTGGTAGTCTACATAGGAATGCTGTCATAAATCATTGTCCAAATCTCTGTGGGGAAGGATCAAAATTGTCCCATCAGTGAGGGAACATCTAGTGAAAGAGGCGAGGCAAGAGTCAGTCAACATCAGCATTCCGCTCACATTTCAACCATGTGACCACAAACATTGACAAATGGTATTGAATGTCTTACTGCAGGAATCCTGTTTGATACACCTTGCTTATCTTGCACGTAGAAGCAAAGTGGACACACATATTCTTATTCTTACAGATTTCACTGTTAAGCTGGAGGGATAGGCATCACACACAACACAATTTATGTCCTGTCTGTAATATCTCAACAGTTAGAGCAATGCATATTTTCACAATCCACTGAAGGTGATCCTTCTGACTTTGGTGATCTTTTGATTTGGATTTTAGTACCATGTAATAAACAGGTGCGGTTATTAGTAAAAATGCTGTAACACGTATTGAGATATCTACATGGTTCCAAGAGAATGAATCCAAATAACTTAGATTTTTCAATAATGTTGAATCTAGAGATTCCCACCCGTCAAGTTTTTTACATTTTATCTGATACCCATCAGTCTAATAAAATAAGATTTACTGGATTCATGCAAAACTTAGCTTAGACAGTCCTGGTTTCCAAAACAAGGTAAGTTTGGTGATCCAGATTTTTTTTCCTAATGTGCCCCTTGCCCGGTTCACTGATTTACATCACCATCCTTTTCCTCTCCACCTGTTCTTTATACACCTGTTCTTTTTTTTTTTTTTAACTTTAACCACCTTTCTCTCTTCCCAGTTATTTGAAAAATTTCAATTCTCATCCATCTGGGGTTGCCAAACTCTCCAGCCCAACAGTGATAGTCTGCTCCCCACTAATAAAATCTCTCACTTCATCAAATGGATATCTCAGAAACTCCTGAGAACAGGAGATAAGATAGCTTGATAGAGAAAGAGTGACAAATGGATAAAGACCCAGACAAAGGGCAGGAGAGGCGAGAAAAGTAAAAAGGTGCAAGGCGCCTAAGCTCTTGACACTTTCATCTAGGACTTGGAGCTTCTCAGAGCTACAGGTCCCTTGACAGCGGTAACCAGCAACCATATGGTCCGACAGCCACTGTGCAACTTAAGAACCATACCATTGTCTCCACCAGATAGTGTCAGTTCCAATATGGCCAGGCAGAACTAAGAGACACGGTCAGTCATTTCCAAGACTGTAGCAGCGACAAGCTTTTTTGTACTCATTCATGTTTGCTTCAGTCTTCCTGCGCTGACATTCATCTACCAGGAAAAATAATCTTTTCATGCAAATCAGAATAAATCCATTGTGGGAATCCTTGTTGGTTCACTGCCAATGCCTCAAATAGAATCTTTACCTGAATTTTTTGACACTACCTGTGCAGTGCTGCGTTTACAATTAATTTGACAAGAACTTAAACATCCCTTTTTTGTTGTCACTTAACCTACCACGATTATCATCAACGGTCCTAACACTTCAATTCTTATGCTGTTGCATCAAATGATTGTTTCCTGGGAACATGTTCCAGAGGAGCAGTATTTCAAAACTCCAACCGACTGAATCATTTTAGTGGGAAAATAAACACATAAACACAGAATAGTTATTTGAAGATTTGACAGATAATTAATAATTATAATGATCTTATATAATTTTTATGCACCGGGTTCTGTTAGACTTACCGTTATCTGTAGCGATGAAGACAGCTGTGTATTTATTGTCATGGACATAATGAGACTCACGGTCCAGCGGGGCCGAGGTGTTGACAGTCCCTCTAACTGGGTTTACACTCAGCCATCCTGCTGGGTCTCGCAGAACGGCATATCTGAAAGGAAGGACATGAAGTTAATCAACCAAGTCTGTCTTGCAGCAAAGTCATCTTAGCTCTATATTTTTTTTATTTTCTAGGCATCTCACTGTCAGACAGCAATATTGACAAAAGAGGACAATGGTTTTGACAACTTCATATTTGTCCAACACAGTATATAATTTGACTGAATGACTCAGAATTTACCTCTGCAGATAAAAAGGAACTTAGAGTTTAAAAAAGTAATACAATAAGGTTTTAAGCTTTTAAAGTGTCCAACGTGCAACGTCGAATCTGTTTCCTTTAATGCATGGATGCAAGTGATATATACTTATATATATATATATATATATATGATATATACTTGAGAGTATCAACTATATAATTATTGTTATTAACAAAGAAAACTTTAATTTGATTGTTTGAATAATCAATCAAGAAAATCCACTCACGAGAAGAAGAAGAGAAAGGTATGACAGTAAGAATAACAATTTTGTTTTTCTGCCTCTAGAGGTCATCACTTATGTGGTACATTTATTACATTTTCCCTGGATTTGACAAAGACTAGCACTTACAAATGGCCTTGAGCTCTCTTCATAAGATAAATAAGAAAAAAGGTTCAAGATACTGGACCAGCTGCAGATTTGAAATGCAAAAAAAATGGTGTGCGTATAAAGTGCATGCGTGATGCATATGTGTGTGTGGGTTAAGGGATTTTGGTTCTGGGAGGATTAAAATTAAACAAAACATTTTTTTTGCTGAGTACAATTTAACTTTATACTGCTTCTGGTAATAGCATTGTTTTTGTTGTCATTTCAGAACATAAGTGCTATGTCCAAAAACACAAGATGTGCTTGGAGAGAAAATTATTATTGAAGGAGAAAATTGTGTGAAAATGTGGCCAAGTTTTTTTGTTTTTTTTCCCCTGTATATAGGCTTTTTCCCTGAGTAAATGCATGTAAAGATGACTTCTGCTGGGCAAAGGTAAGAACATGATGGAGGACTTCACAAAAAACCCTCTGGGCAAACGACCAAACTGGCATCACCTTGAAAACAAGCCTAAGTGCAGATCATGACCCCCCATCAGTGGCACTTAGCTTTGGCAACTGGTTGGGCTGGCATGGGGGATGGGGATGCATCTGTGTGTCAGAGGCAACTAGTATGTTGTAGTATGTACTAAAGTATGTCAAACACATCCACACTAAACGATGGATGTTCATCACCACAAGGTTTCCTTTAAGTAATCAGCAGTAATAGATAATAATAGATAATAGTTTATCCTTGAAATGGAACTCTTCAGCTTACTCCGCCACAAATACTTGGGAAGCATGCTTTCAGTCACACTTTCAGTACCAGTGGTTACTCATGTTAACCAGCACAAGTTTCACTGGAATGAAAGAGGCACTATCGCGAGGTTACTTGTAGTATTAACAAATGACAGATACAGTATATCATTGCAAACTTTGTCTTTCTGATTGTATGCATGTATGTAATCACACATGGAGCTCCCAAACCATGATTCCTGAGGTCACACCACCTCCAAGCCAACAGAAGCTCACATGTTATTAATCTCCAAATGTTTCACTGCTTCGTCTCTGTGAGGATGTTACAAATATGATCAGCATAAATCTATTATTTATACCGCATATTTCGGTGTACTAGCGCACGATAGATACAGTGAATAAAAATGGAAAAGTAATGTTCAAGCTCAAGGACCAGGCAACAAACCACAATTCAAAATAACTTTAGTGGCTTGCATTTTGCTTCCGAATTGACGCCATGCTGCGTGTGACGCCTTTGTTTTAGTCGTTTGTGCATGCGTCAGTTTAGGGCCGTGAACTGTCCATACAGGAGTCTGATATTGGGGACAATTTAGGAATAATGTGAACAGCAACACCAAAAAATCTGATCCAAGAAAAAATTGGAATAGAACATTAAAATTTACAGTTTGATGGTAGCCTAGGTAAACTGGGGATTGCAGTTTGCAGTTTTCCATCCCTGGACCACTTTGGTAGGTACTTGCCACTGCTAACTGGAATACCGGAAAAAGACCTGCAGTTTGGAGATGCCCTGGTGTAGTTATCACCATTTGTCTGAGGTCAAAGTCTCTGAGATCTCTATGCTTGTTCATTATTCCTTACTTTGTGGACAAAAGTGGTTAGAATGATTTGACTGATCGGTGTCTTTCAAAGCTTTAAATGTTAATATTTCCTGTTAGCTGGATTTTTTAAAACAAAAATATACCTAACATACTGCCAGACATCAAAATATCAACCACTTTAAAGCTCAGAAAAGATACAGAAACCTTCATCAGACATGTAGGTCCTTTAATAAGTAAATATACGATGTAGTTTGTTTAGTGAACTATCAGGGTATGGTGGATTCACATGTGTAGAAGTTCTGAATAATTATATTGCTTGTATTTTATTGTTGTCTCAAAGGTAAGCATTAAATGAGTCAGATCAACTGCCTCTTTCTTCGGTAAAAACAAAAGGACAGTCCATTAGAGCTGTTTAAAGTGCAAATTAAAAAGACAATTAAAAATGTATTAGGAATATTCAAATGTAGTCATATACAGTTATCTCCAAAGCCAAATATGGTCCAAACAAATCTGTCAACAACTGAGACTGAGTGCCTGAACACAACAATCAAACGTGTCCTTGTTTTGCTGCAGATACACTAATGTCATAGTTGCACAAACAAAAACAAGAAAAACACACATTACAACAAAAACATTGTGCTTGCACTGTGAAATTATTGTCAACACAGAAAGGGTGATTTGTCCAGATTTCGGCTTGACTGGCAGAAAGGGAGGAAAACACTGTGACCCCAATGTTAGAAGGAGCAGAAAGTTATATTGCTCCCTCCACTGCACTGCCAAGCAACACCCTCAAGGGCTACCCTGTGCAGCCTAACGGCCTTCAGAGCCAGGTCAGCTACGAAGTCTGCGTCTGCATGTGTCTATGTGTCAGTGAAGCATTGCACTTGGCTGACAATTGAAAACCTGGTAGGCGTTAGCATGTGTCTAGTGCATTCGTCTGACAGTTAAGTTTGCTGATTAGGAGATTATATCCCTGAGAAGTTGGGGATATTATGGATTTGTCATCGCCGCCACGCTGGCCATGAGATTCTTTGTCTTTACGCGATATCTCACACATTATTTTGTGGATAATTTTCAAATGTTATACCATCGTAGACCTTATTGCAAGGAAGGAGTGGATTGATATTGGGAAAGGTCAATTGCACATTTCCGACTTTAGGGGAAGCTTTGTTTCAAAAAGTTCTCGGCCATAACTTCTCAAGCACCGGTCCGATGTATTCCAAATTTGGTATGAATCGACTGAAGATCTATCTTGTATACAAATTGTTTTACTTTAATATTTCAAAGTTTATGCACGTAGGGGAGCTTCTTACAAATAACCCTGTTTTAAGGACATATCTTTCTCACCATTGGTTTTAGTCCACATTTGGTGCATATCAATCAAGTCAATGAGATGTTTCTTGTAAATCTCCTATTTCACTCCAATAATTCATACTTTAGTCTCTAGGGAGAGCTTTTTTTCTTTTAAAAACCCTGTTTTCTGTACCTAACTCAAAAACTATTTCATGGATCATATTCAAATTTTATACGCACATAAACGTTAATGTGAGGAAGAACTGGATTGAAAGATTGGTTGTATATTTCTGACACCGGGTGGGTTGTGGGGGCTTTATTCTCAAAAATTGGCGGCCATAATTTCTCAAGTACTGATTTTGTCCAAATTTGGTGCACACAAATTAAGTCCAGGAGATCTATCTTGTTTACATTCTGTTTTACTTATTAGTTCATAAAATACTCACAAAGGGGAGCTTTTTACAGAGAAAAACTGTTTTACAGACAGATCGTCCTAATTGCTGGTCCAATGTAGTCCAAATTCAGTGCATATTACTCAACTCAAGGGGACCTATCCTGCATATATTGTATTTTATTCTGAAGGTTCAAATTTTACTCACTAGGGGGAACTTTTTTTATGAAAATCCCTGTTTTCCAGATATATATCTCAAAAACTTGGTCATGTCACCACCTTAGTACGAGGAAGAAATTGATTGATTTCAGGAAAGGTTGGTTGCCTATTTCTGAGACTAGGGGAAGCTTTTGGGCCATAATTTCTCAACCATTGATTAAAATTTGATGTTTATGAATCGACTGAAGGAAATCTATCTTTTTTATACCATATTCTACCCATATTTTAATAGTATATATTTAACTCACTTTGGGGAAGTTTATTTTTTTTTACTATAAATACTGTGGAGATAATATAACATCATTTGTGGGGGTTTGGGGCTATTCGGGGATATACCCTTGCTTGGGGACGACAGCAATGGCCTACTTTTCTTAAGGAAGTCATCCTTTGACGGTCAAAAAATGTTAACTTGAAACATTAAATCAAACTTCCCTGTGAGTCAAAACTGAAGTCTACTTTTAAGTTGAAAATACTCTGATTTATGAAAAACGCAGGCACTTACTAATTTTTGTTTTTCGTTGTTGAAAACATGTTATTCTGCAAAGGGTATTATATTTTGTTATCATTTAACAAGACCACAATACAGGAAATGGGGAAAAAGGCAACCCACTATTAACATTGGGAAACACTTGGCACAAAATGATTCTTCACAGAAGCAAAAGGGAATCTTAAACAATACATTTTAAATAGCTGATTTAAGTTTGTCTCTAAGGTCAGAATTCTGCTGTCACTTCTGTGGTTTTCAGATACATGTGCTCTTTCTAACTCTAACTTTATTCCTCAATTTTGAAATCTCAAAGGGATCTTAGACCAGGAAGGAGAATGAAGTTTTTCACACACTATTTATAATCCAGTTACATGTGGAGCTATAAACTAGCATACATAGTGTGAATCTTTGTGTGTATTTTTGTGTAAATACCAGATGTGGATAGGATTAAGGGGATACAAGAGTGACAATTGTGGTTGAGGTAATTTGGAGACGACATAAAAGCAGAATAATGAGCTCTGTCCAGAAAAACAGATCATTGCTTTTGTTTGTTTATTCCCATGAGATATATACTGGCACCAGCTCTAAGAAGTAGTTTTACAGTGTGCTTATTGGATCAATACAATTAAATAACCCTCTCGATCTCTAAAGTACTTTAGTTTTTCAAATGTCAAACATGGCAGTTTCTTCGCTTACTTTAAAATTTTGCATCATATCTGTGTCGAGACCATTGATTGAAAAATGAAGATGGACAACACTGTTCAAGTTAGCAGTGGGGAAAAGAGCTAAACTAAAAGCTATAATATAAGTATATATTATTTTCCTCTAGGATAATTTCTCTTACTTGAACTTGTTCTTGTAATGCTGAAATCTGTATTTGGGAGGTATTTTGATATAATAAACGTCCTGATATACAGTAGGGGGCAGTTTTAGCTCGGGGCGAACCTCCCTATCAAACATAGCATAGCAGTCAACAAAGCATTTCATTGTATCACTGTACAATTAAGTGTGCATGATCCCCCATTCCAAGCCTGACTTGGGCTATTGCTGATGTGACTGAGCCTTGAACATATTTTCTAAATATTTATCTGATCCCGGTGCGTCATGACAGGACCAGTTGGGCTTCTGTCGGGTATTCACACATCCACACGGTTAGGCACAGCAGGTAGGTTGACTGATAACAGGTTTCCTCTGTAAATACCTTAAAATTAAGGAACTATTTGACTACGTAGATGGACCTGATGTCTGTGCACTTACCTGCTGCACTCCGCCGCCTCTCCAAATCCCTCACATCTAAATTAGACTCCTGCCGCTCACAAACTAGAAGTGGATATGTTACTGACAGTCTGTGATGATACAGCTGGGTGGGTAGAGCAGCTCTCTCTCAATAGGATGATTGGCAGATCGGCGGTTCAAGGTCGGGTAATCTACATTTTGAAGGGTCCTTGAGCAAGACCCCTATCTGCTCTCTAGGCGATTTAGATTTGTGCCCGCTGCTCCACAGAGAGGGGTTAAATTCAGAGAACCAATTTTGCTATGTTGTAAAACTTGAATGATTGAGTGTGACAATAAAGACTTTTCTTCTTCTTCGAAGTGCAAGATGGCGACACTCAAAATGGTTGAATTTTTCAATAAGCCTTCAAGACAAACGCTTTTGATTATAGCTTTGTCGGATATCTGGACAGTTGAGATCACATATCTGCATTGATATCTAAGGCAATGTATTTCAGTGCCCTAGTCCTGAATATGTTCCCAATCTTTTTTGTTACAACATATTTTCATCATCAAATCATTTCAATGTTAAAATCCAATGGACCACAACTTCTATGCACTGTATGCAGTTTGTGTATTTAGTATGCCGGACTACTTAACTTCACCATCATTCCACAATGAACAACAAAATCAGACAAAATAAATATCTCCAACAAATATTAAACATTTCTATGAACATCACATTTTTGAAGAATAACATCTGAAATTAGCCCTCGCTGAAAAGAAACTGCAGCATCTGCCCCTTAAAATTGTGGATTCCTATATCTCATGTAATCACTGTCACTCATGTCTACATGATGTCCAAGCATGTTGGGATCAAGTTGGACATAAATTTTGTGGGCATGGACCGGGACAATTGTGCACAATCCTGGCTCATCTCAAACAAATGTTGATGCGTTTTTCCTTTAATCGTGAACTCAGTCTTGTCCTTCCACATATGTAGTCTGGCTGGCTTAAACATTTAGTCTACTTAGAACGGAGCTCCCCAAGTAACTGGACAACGTCATCTGGTAGCAAAGGTGTTAGTAGAGATCACTATTCCAGCATCCATGAGACTCCCGTAAGGTCTAGTTTGCTCTTCGACCTTTCCTTCAGAAGTTGTGGAAAGGATGGTTTAATCATGATTATCTGGCTTGTTCTTACAACCAAAATTGTTACGTGCTGCATATAAATTGCATCTACGTCAATTTTTGTGTTGAGTCATATAACATTGGATGTGGTGCAAATTTACACACAGGATATGAAAAGCCATTCCAATAATTTACTGTTGTTAAAGATGTATATGAATAGGTCAAACTGGGGTTAATGGTTGATATCTGTTCATAAAAAGAATCTAAAATATGAATATTTTAATCAAATAATAAGGAAATCCATGTATCCATAAGATGGTATTCATTCTCCATTCCTTGATTAACATAGGAGTAAATTTAGGACACTAGCATAATATAACAAAGCAGTCTGTTATCCTTCCAATGAACCCTAATCAAAAACAAAAAGAAAATTACAATTTAGATTGACGGACGCCCAAATCAAGCTAAATTAGTTTTCTTGATTCTAACTGGAAATGTTTGGAGGGATGAGAGGAACAATTCAGGACTGCAGGTGGGGGAGTAGGGGGAATGATCTAGTTAGGAAGGACTGACAGTCTGTGATGATACAACAGTTGAGATGAGACCTGTGATTCAAAACAGCTATTTTATTTACATAGTAACATTCCTAGTGCCGACTCGTGCGGATTTGGAGGAATAATAATAGTCATTTTGGAAGAGAAACAGCATTGTTGAGATTTGAACACTTTAAATAAAAACAAACTCATCGTTTTAGGTGATGCTGACGCCACCGATTCCATCGCTGGTGTAAAATAACACTTATTATATAATTTTTATGACACCAGATATTACAGGCATGTTACTGACACATCCGTGTGACCATACAGAGTATGATTCTTGGTATTTGCAATGATTATATAATACAAAAAATGTCAGTGTTTGAGTTTCAAGGAAAACTGCACAGTGTGAGTCATCCAAAGGAAAACAAACACGCACTACCAACTCGGCTGACTGTATTTTAGACAAACATCATGAGCTACAGATGAAGTCAGGGTCCACATGAAACTCGCAGGGCATAAACTGAATTCAACCTCTCCCTTAAAGCTGAGCTTGTTTTTCTGATCAGCCTGTAGAGATTTCCATTGGGGTGGTGGATATTCATGCCCTTACCTAGCTCGCACATGTGCATTAAATTTCACAAAAAAAAACAGCCAGAGGATAGGACGGCTGGTCAGGTCATGCATGTACTGCCTCTAAGAGGTTTGGAGTAGTTGTGTGTTCGTTAACAAATCTCTCGTTGAGTCCCTCAAGGGATTTCAACATGAAAATATATGCAGAGTATATGCCACTGCTTACGTACTTATAATTTTATACAGCTGTTTTACATTTAATTACCCATCTTACTTTAATTTTACTTTGCTATTGGGCCGCTTCACAAAATTAAATGATTTTGTTCTAGAAACATCCTTTTGGTGACAAAGTTCATTACCAACACATCTATATCAGGGATTGCAGGCTTTGTTTAATTTTCAGGGGCTTGTGAGATATTCAAAGACATATAATGAATACAGGTAGGGTTCACAAGAAAGGCCGGAAGAAAGACTACTGTTAATTAAAAGGCCCAGGAGGAAGGAGGAGATAGTGATGCATAATGAGACAAAAATTAATGTCCACTTACACCGGTAAAAAATATGATTCCCAGGTTCTATGAGAGTTCAAAGAATAATGATTCAGGTGATCTTAAGCAAAGAAAAATGTCTGTTTTAAATAGTTGGAAGAGGGTATAGGAGTAAAAAAGGGAAGCTCATGCAGTACACAACTGCTGCGTTTGATCACCCGATAAGCTTTCCATTTAGAACTCTATTATGAATTCAATTTATACACACTACTCTCTCTCATTTATAACCCATTCACATATACACAGCACCAGTAACACACAATTTCCCAGTACTGCTATTTTAAGTGTTTGCCTTCTTGATTTTTAGCTTTACCAGATTTAGAAAATCTGCTATGCATTCTCTCACTGCCCACTCTCGCTTTACGCTATTCTTCTATCTTTCCTGCCAGCAAAATCTTTCAGTGATTTGAGTGTAACTTACTCAGCAAGAGGAAACAGCATGGAGCCAACGTTAATATTCTTTTACCATCTCAGAGCTGGAGAGTGTGTGAGTAATAGATATGAGAATACCAAACAAGAGACATGCGTTAAATATACAGGGGCCATGCCAATGTGGGCATAACTACTAAGCACAAGGTCCATTGTCTTGCCTGCAAAACCAAGAGGAGGAGGAGGAAAGAGAGAGAGGTGAGCGGGCAGTGAAAGCAAGATTAGCAGGGGGATCGAGAATGGAGATACGACAGGGATGTATGAGAGCTATGAATAAATGTGTAATGAAGGGGAATTCTCCGGCCTCTCCATTCCTCCCCTTCTCTCTTTAGGCTCTTATCATCACTGGTGGTGTCATCTGAGCTCCTGCTTTGCAAAACCTCTACCTACCCAACACCCACAAAGCTCAAAGCCAGATATGACTCATTGTAGTCAAATTCTATACCAAATTTTGAACAAAACCTGTTAACAAAAGACAAGGGATTTGACCTGTAGGTAAATGTATGACAGTCGTGTGTGTATGTGTGTGTGTATAGGGGTAGACAATCATTTTAAAATATTCAAATAATTGTTTTAATATAATATAGCGATTAGTATTGCCTGTCGCTTTGTCATACAAATGTTTCCCCTTTTTTTACTGGCGCCTGCTATTAAGACGGTACTACACCAGTCGATGGCTATTGTGTCTACCACAACAACTATTAATAAATGAAAAAGTCTAGTCTATTACAAACAATGCCAGATGTATCGCTGCACTAATTGCAAAGACATGCTGTAGCCATCAAAGAGTTCAGTGTCCAACACCTTAAATTTTTTTTATGAAAACTAGGCCTATGCTGTACAGAAAGGCTATATCCCCCAAAAGTCCCCAAACCACTGCATAGTACAAAAAATCAACCTCATTTAGTTCTTCAACTTAAATGTGATGTTATGTCCGAAGAAAAGTATCTTTTGTAAAAAAAGAGCTCTCCATGGTGCGTAAAATATGAACTATTGGAGTAAAATATTGTAAAGCAAAGATAGACCTCCTCAAGTCAATTCCAATAAGCAAAATTGGACTAAATCAGACCGACATTTAAGAAATTTTGGCTTTTTTTGTGAAAAAAAAGCTCCGAGTGAGAAAAATATGAACTAAAAGAGTAAAACATGAAGATAGATCTGCTTGAGTTGATTTATATTCACCAAATTTGGACTAAATGGGCCCAAAGTTTGTGAAATTATGATTATGTAATGTTTTTCCTCGCACTTAGTTCAATGTAGGTGTAACTTTTGCAAACCGTCCATGAAATAGTTTTTGAATTATTGTGTTAACACGAAGGATCTGCATTTGTGGCGGACGGGACAACGTTGTTGATTATTCAATAACACCCACAAATTTAAAGGGATATAACAATGTGTCAGCTCTGCCTGGTAGAATTAGCTTATCATCTAAACAACTATGCAAAGTCATTTAAGAGCAATGAAGCCGGCGGAATAAAGTTCATCCACTGTTCAACAATTAATGGTGAGATTTGTCTGCAGATGTTAAATATGCAGCGCTAATGGCGGCCCTCATCTAAAAAATGATAGTTAAAATATACGCTCCCCATCAGTTTTGGTGAAGGCCAGGGTTTTCAAACTTAAATGGAGTTTGTTGGGCATGAGAGACACACAGCTGAAAACCTGGATGTCAAAAACATTTACAGAAAATAAACTTTGAGGCATACTGACCATTCCGTGTCTCTTTAATTCCTTTTTCTTTTCAGAGAGGGGAATGAATTTGGCTTCGAAACGACTATGCTTGAAAAATGAACGACTCAAACGGGGTCACCTAAAAAGACCTCAGTCAGCAACTGATGCCTGGATTTCAAGTTTAAACTGAGCTCACCTGCCGAATATTGGCCAACGATGGCTTCAAGCCATGTAGAAAAATGATCCACGTCACAGCTGTTCATATTTCTGCCCTGTATCAGCAGAGTGCAGCAGGTCCACATGGGGAAATAAATGTGACAGCTCTGAGAAAAGGAAAAGAAAACGCTGTAAGGAGTTGCATCAATCATCTGAGAGATCCAGTCAAGGTTTGTCCTTGAGTGAGTGCCAGTGAGCCAAGTAGGGCAACTTGAAAAGTGGTACAGAAGAAAGTGTGAATCAGAATGGCGATTCAAATAAGGTGTCTACACGAATGTTTGTGCATACTGTATGCATAATCATGAAAAGGACCAGGAGTTCAATTGACAGTCATGGAAAAGTGTCAAAGCACGTCTTTAAATGAAAAGCAAGAATCCCATCAGGTGTTGTATAAGTGACAAATACATGTGAAATACTAACGAGCAAATGAGGCAAAGAGCTGAAAGCTGATGTTTATGGAGAAAAATAATACCAAATGTAATAAATAACAGAGGCTACAATACTTTTATCTTTTTTGTGTACTTTGTGTACAGCAAGAATCTCTAAAAGTTAAGGATATATTTTGATAGGATTTTGAGTGATCCATCAAAGACTGGGAAGGTACTGTCTGGAGGTACCATTTTTCAAAGTCAACCTTAGTGTTCTTCTTGCATCTCTCCAGTGGTGAAGACAGAAGAGAGGCCGTGCCTTTTCAATTACTGATCGAGGATCATATCATGGCATGATTCAGGCGGGCCATTTAAAATAGGATTCAAGTTGTGAATTAGCCTTCAGACACTGAAAAACTCACAAAGGTCCTCTTCTTTCTATCCGGCTCATTGTCTAATGTTGCCAGATGAATGCTGCAGGAGTTTCTCTGCCAACTATATTCATTCTTTTTAACAAATGCAGACATCCCATTGTGAACACTAAAAAAGACCCACTGTGTCGATTTAACAGCAACATTGAAGGCACTATAGATAGAGAGATGACAGAATAAAAGCAAAAAGATTTAAAAGTTTTGCATTTTTCAAAAACTTGGGGGGAATAGAGAAGTATGTAATGACATTCCTTTGGCACATGAACATGCATAGAGGGTTGTATCGGCACATAAGCGCTCCAATGAGTTGTCTCATTTAGACTAACAAAAATTACAAATTGGTGAGAATCAAAACTCAGAAAAAGAAACTTATTATCACAATAAGGAGTAAATTAGCACCACTTTGTAGCAGTTAAAACACATAACCCTTTAATTAACAAGAAGAAACACACTTCCACGCTCCAGCACACAGCTTCCCTCTCTCACTGTTCCTCCTGGCATCTTTTAGGATTGTTTTAATTATTTTCTGGCACACCAACTGTATGACTAAAGGACCTACTCTTCATCTCTGTCTCTTTCTGTCTCACCCACACACTCACTCTTTCTGCTGCTTCAGACGTTTGGCATGCCTATAATCAGCTAAAAGAGATGAGAAATAAATCTAAACATTAGATTAACCGGTAATCAGTCTCTTCATGTCACAGGATGAGAGAAGAAATATGGTGGAGGCCATATGACTCAATCTGTTTTACTCAGCAAGGTAAAATTCAATTGAGAAATGTGCAGCTCATACGTCTGAAACTTTCACTCAGACAGGCCATCTTCTGCCTTTAGATGATGTAATGCTGTCTAAAATCGTAGCAATGTAGCCTTCTTGACAGTCTGGGAGAGGAGTGGAGTATGCAGACTATGTGCCCCCCCCAGATTTGTAATGTGTGAATTTTTTTGTTATTACTACTAATTGTATTACTATTTTTTTCTTTTTAACATGTAGTTAAGATCTTTTTTTTTCACTGAGCCAAACCTATTGTCTAGTTTTGTCATTGATCATATCTCCAAAAAAAATCATACACCCCCTTTCCCTTTGGTATTGTTTTTTCAAAAAGTTTCAGATCAGTTTGCCATAGTAGGTAGACACCAGTGTTGCCAGATATACGATAATTATTTTTTATACGATAGATACCAGGTTACCAAATATACGATAATTACAGATATACGATAAATACTTTAAAAACAGACCAAATATACGATAGTTTGGGCATTTCCGTGCACCAAAAAAACCCCCCATCGTTTTGATTTACGTGATCACCGATACGTCACCAGAAACTGATGCCTGCTCATACCCGATCAGCTCATACCTGGCTGGCTCCTCACTGCATCACATCAGCAGCATTCAGCTCATGTTTGTTTGCGCAGCTTCACTGGCACCGCAACAAACTTAAAAATAAGTGAACATGAGTTCGGACTCGGAGGAAAAAAGTGCTAAAAGAAACAAGTCCGGTAGCATAGACACGGACACAAAGCAACCCCGCCGTGCAAAGCAGCTTTATCGCCCTGCTTGGGAGTTAGACCCTACGTTTAAGGGATCTTTCGTATGAGATGAAAGATGTTTTCTCCAAGTTGCTTGTGAGGAAATTAAGACGCCTCTTGTGAGCGCGTTTTGTCAAAAGTGAACTTGATCAAAACCAAGCCATGGAACAGGCTTATCAATAAGACTTTAAATGGACCCATGCATACATCAGAGTGTGTGAAAATAGCTGGTGGATGCGCAAAATTCACACCAACAAAGACGATGCTGCGTTCAGTAACTGCATCAAAGCTTTACCAGAAAACATCCGCCCCAGCCACAGCAGGACCTTCTACCTCAGTTCGCCCGAATCACACACAGGGACATAGAATGAATTCAAGGTGGAATTCGACAATTAGATGAGTTCTGATCTCTGGCTGTGTTTAGTATGAACTCATATACTCAAACTTCTGTGATAACAAGCATGTGTTACGAATTGAACGTTAAAGTTCAGTTTCTCCTGTTGAGGCAGTTGTGCATGCAGTGTGTAGTTCTGATGCTTTTATTTTGATAGTTAAGGACAGAAGCAGTGGTTGAGCAAAGAGGTGCAATAGGCTGGGTGGTTGGGTGTGTTTAAGTCTGACAATGAATAAAGCGGATGTTTCATTCAAATGGCCGATCCTCTGTGTTTATTCCTTAGGTTATTGCAGTTCCATGCATATAGAATAGCTTTGTTTTTAAATGCACTGTCCTAGTGTGTGATTTTTCAAGTTGTTTTAGTACATACGATAGTTTGGGTCAAATTACGATAATTTTAAAGCGATAGTACGCTATTTCTTCATTTCCAATCTGGCAACACTGGTAGGCATACACAGCTCAGCCGGACCTCAGTGTTGGAGGACACTTAGCCACCGCCGAGCAGTGTGTTGCTGAAATTCCAAATATGTTAAAAGGAAATGCAACTGCTTTACACACTTAACTACATTTGAGAAATATAGGCATCATTTGCTTCATGAGATAGCTGGCTAGTATCAATGGCTCTTGTACCAGCTAACGTTGGCATTTAGCTATCCCTCACTCTGGTTGTTAACCCTTCTGGCTCTCTGACTAGTCATGACTTCCGGTAGCATAGCATCCTATATTTTAAAGGAGAGCTGTGGGAATCTTTTGCCAATGAGCCATGTCTTTACCAGCATTATTACAGGTTATAACGATAGTTATCAAAACACTGAATTCTATTAAATATGTCAAGGTTAAGATGCAGAAGTTATCAAAACACTCAATTATATTTGATATTTCTATGTCAGAATCAAGAGGAACATTTTTGTCATCTTTAAAAAAAAATGCAGGAATCTCCAGCCCTATCCCCAATTAGGGGGTTGTTCATTCGAGAGGTAGGTTTTAGATGGAATAGTGGTTAGGCTTTTCCCCCCCCCTAATGTACATGCATTTAACTGAGAGATTTGTTCACTCTTTCGAAAGACCATTCCAGACGAGATAAGGAGTGACGATGAAGCCATTAAAGTTGCTGATCTGTGTGAAGTAGGTGAAGATAAGTGAATAGCCAAATTATCATTCTCACCAAAACAATCATCATCATAATAATAATAATATTAATAATAATAATAGTAATGTAGTCAAAGTTCTGTGTAAGAGGCAGTTAGGCTGTATGCTGGTAAAAGAACAAATGAAATGGTCTGATAAATTAAAAAAAATCCACCAAAACTAATTTTAGAAATTAGTATTATGTGCGGGATTATACGTGATTTAATGAAGGTTTTTTCCTAAATAGTCTTTCAGACTATTATCAAACACTTCCTTAAAATCAGATATAATTACAGAGAGAGAGAGAGAGAGAGGGGGCTCATCCTTCTCTCTCTCTCTCTCTCTGTAATCATATCTGTGTATATATGTGTTATTACAGGAAGTGTGTCCTTAGGTTAGTGGTGAAGATGGAGTGTTCAAGGAGGTGAAGAATTTTGGAAAATAGGTTTCTACTGCTCAGTCTGAGCTTTTGTTAGTAATGGAGCAAACTCTGCTTTGGTATTTCAGCAAAGTTTCAGCTGCACTCATGCTGCTATCTTGTATTTGAAATACAAGTTTCATTACCATGTTGGCAGTTTGCTCTCATTTGTGGCGTTATCTGTTCTCTTTTGCACGAAGCAGACAAGGTGCAGCTCTTTTTCAAGAAAAAGCATCAGTGAAGTAAAGAAGAGAGTGAATAAGGGAGTGTCATTTTTAATAGTTTTAACCGAAATAATTGACAGAATTATTTAATTTAAACTGCCTACTTTCTGGCAACTGACACTTTTACTTTGTGTCAGGATCTGAAAGCCGTTGTGGCTTATATGCATGCTTCCCTTGATAGTTAAAAATGTTATCCCTGTGTCAGAGTGAAAGGATATTTGAAGATCTAGATGTAATGTTAACGAACCCAAAAATAATGGAAACATGTTTTAAGAGTGTTAGAGGGAACAGTTTACATAGACGCTCTACTATGTTTATAACCCAGAAAAGTCAGGGATATTATGGCAAGATGCAGAAGAAAAAATATGAACATGAAAACCAGAGTTTGGTCACGGGTGTTTGTGGAGTCGATGGTGAGCATATCTACTAAGAAAAGATATTTATTTTTTGTCATTATACATTGTACAGTGAAATTATGATGGTCAGATGGAAGGTCAGTCCTGAGACGCTGTGACTGAGCGCGCCGCCACTATGGGCCAACCTGACCCATTCCTAGCAGTTTTTGATGGAGGGAGGAAACCGTAGCACCAGGAGGAAACCCACACATGCTCGGAGAGAAAATGCGAACTCAACAAAGAAAGGATCTGTGACGGACCGGGGTTCCAACCTGAGCTATTCTTGCTGTGAGGTGCAGTGCTAACCACTGCACCTTGAGAGTTGAGAGTTCAACTAAAATGTGTTCGAGTAAACACGAACACATCACCCCCGTTCTTCATTCCCTTCATTGGCTTCCCATCTCCACCAGGATTGATTATAAGATCTCTCTCCTCACTCACCAGTGCATCCA